>JACDOX010000020.1:3962722-4158486 GCA_014549065.1 Cardinalis cardinalis
ATCTCTGCTGTCAGAATTAACCCTTCAAGGAGCAAAGAGACTGATAGATATTCCTGCATGCACTCAATGCCAATTGTGCTACTTACACCTTTAGGTCAGYTTCAAATCAAATCATAGTAGGCAAGCAATTGCTCACTCCTAAGTGCTTATGTGGTTCTGCTGTTTAGATCCCGTGAGGCTGCTAAAGCCATCACTTCAGGCTCACTGGTAAGATCTACGTCAAATTATTGTGTAACAATTTTGAGTTCTTAGATGTCTATTATTTACCACTTCAGTGATTTAAAACTCAGTGGAAATTTCTATGGGTTTTGCTGCTGAACTGATCTAGATTGACTGGAGAAGGGGGGAAAGAGAATGATGTGAGCAAACAGTGCCACTTTACCAGTTAAATGATGCTGCTGATTATTTTTGTGTTGGACAGGTCTGCCACAACAGGTATTACTCGTAGTGAGCTTTGCAATATTGGTAAGTGCTGCTTCAATTATTTTTTCCTCTTAATCCTTTTCCTATATATTAATCCCTTTTCTATATATTCCATCTCTTTTTTGTAATTGCTGTTTTGTAAGTCTTTCAAAGAGCAAGTAATACATTGCAGAAGTAAAAACTCAAGCCCTTTCMTGAAAAAACAGTGGGATACATCTGTAACTGTGCAAGTCACAGATGGATTTGGATCATGCAGTCCTCTCAGCCTCTGCCCAGGACAAGATTTTCCTTCACTGTAGTYCAGTCCACTTTTAGAGATCTCAAAAGATGGAGATTCCCCCTTCTCTTCTGCCATAACCTCATCTTCTGCACTAAATGGATGTTGTCCCAAAAAGCTTAACCTAAGAGTCTTAACCTGACTTTTTATGGAATCTAACCACCTTTCCATTACAGCTGTGCATAAGCTCAGGGTAGTCTGGGAGCAATCAGTGGCTATTACATATAAATACCACTTTGTAGGAAGAGGGGCATGTGCTGTTAAAGTACATAACTGGCGCCCTGCAGTGCCCTTACCTTGCACCCAGGTGAATTCCTGGACATGCTGTAATAAGGCACTTCGGGAGGCACTCGCACATCTCACTTCAGCTGGCCTGTACAGCCAGCGAAGGCAGAAGTAGCCCCSTGACTCGAGTGCTTCAGATTGCTGCTCTTTCCATGAACTGTGTGAGGTGTTTAGGTGGTTCCTTTCAGTGTTTCAGCGAGATCCATGCAGTTTGAGTTGTGAATACCCTCTTGGTGACTTCGCTATCTTAGATCTCTGCTGGCTTTGCTATATATCACACTGCTTGACAAATTTGGGCTTATAGGATGGTAATTACCAAGCTCACCTCCGTTCTTTTTAGACTTTCTCACCTAAATTGTCTTTTTACAGCAAAGGGCTGGGACTTGTTTCTTGTGAACAGAATTGCCCTTCCCTATTGCTTTATCTGTGTTCTCCATGCATTTGCTGTATTTCTCAGCCTATAGTAATTGTTTTTATTTCCACTCAGTCTGATGTTTGTGCAATTTGCCTAATAACTTCTTCATTCCCAACCTGAAGCCAACAGTGTTATGATCTATGAGATTTGAGGAGAGTCAAAAAGACAAATATTCCTTAACCTGACATAATATTAATTTTCTGTCTCATTAAGAATATCATATATGATAATATATATTTTTTTCCAGATCCTGTAATTGTCATAAGAAGGCAATATTCTATGCTTAAACACATTTATCACCTCTGTTACTTTCCCTTCAGTGTTAAATACTTTTATTACATTGACTAACTAAAAACTTATTATTTGCTAGATCTTGCAGAGCTGCTGACAGAGGTAATTGCTAAATTGCCACTGATTGTACTCTGGGTAACTTTATTACCAGGTTTGATGTCATCTCCAATCCTTTTGCCCAGAAGCTTTATAAGATTCTAACATTTATTAAATTTGACCAAATTAATTGACCATCCTGCTTCCTGTGAGAACAAGGTTTAGTAATTTGACTGTATCTTTTACCTGGGAAATTTCAAACCAGCACGTCAATTTTCAAAGGTCACTCAATTTGCTGTATTTCATTTCACTCTCCTTACCCCAATCTGTTTGCCTTCCAGGAAGTCATTCCTGCTTTTCAGTTCATTCTGGGGTGACAGAGCTCATTACCTCTCCAGAACTCATGAGAATACACTGAAGTGTCATGTAGTGATCCAGAATCACTAAAGATATTCACCAGCACTTCCATGTGCTGAGGATCTTGACAAAGCAGAGCACTCCTGAAGGCCACCTGTACTCTTCACTGCAGGTACCATGCAGTCAGAAAAAATGTTTGTAATGTAGGCGCAGGTAGAAACACAACAGAGAAAAAGATAGGGTCCAAATAATTAGTTATTTAACTCCAGATTAAAAAATAAATTGAGAATTTATATGGGCACATGGCCTAAAATGATATTACTTTTTTGAGGCTGGGTTACACACTTTCTTTCTCTTCAGTAAAGTTACATTTTGTCTGGTTTCTTCCCCTACTTTCTGCTTCTTCCTAAGCTCTTCAAGTGATATTAAGTTTGTTATGTCAGCATGTTAGTCAATCCTATTGCAGCTTTTATCAAACTGGCAGACTCTGGCTCTGTGGTGTTTTTATGACATGGTCGCTCTGACAGATTGCTCCCACATGACACTGGAAAATACAGAGACTCCAAGGAGCAGCTGGGAGCACGCACTTTCAGCCAGCTGCTTTGATGGATTAGGAACTCTCCCAGAGCCTATCACAGGGAGGTTTTAATGCTGCCTTCCAACCACATTCCCTTGCACCACACCTGTACTGAGAGACTGTGCAAATCGTTGCCATACTAATTTCAGAGATAATTAGGAAAAGCATAAACCCCAGGCTCCTCTCTGTTTTGGTGTCTCATGCAAGCACATATAGGAAGTTTTGTGATTAGTAGTCCCACAGTCCACTGCCCTGTCTTTTGATAACAGACATTGGATGTTTCAGAAGACATTCAGATGGTCCCAAAATAATGGGTCTTTAAAATTACTGGAGTAAGTTTATTGCAGCCCTCACTGTCTCAAGGCAGGTTTATGCCTTGAAGTAAGGGAGATTGCAATCAATGGGAACCTCTGTTAAAGTTTACTGTTCTTCCTATTGTAGATCCTGGTCATTTTGTTCACTATTGAAAAGATATATTTAAGAGTTCAGCTAAAATCCAAAGTGTCAGTAGTAGCATGCAGGAATCAGATCAATAGACTGTTCTTTCTGCTCTTTTTCCATCCAGGCACTTTGAGTTTGCCAGTTTCTAAGCTTGTTGTGTGCTTTTCTAACCATGGATTGCATGCTTGGTTAAAAAAAAAAAAAAACAAAACAAAAACCCAAAAATCCTAACAGTTTGCCTTCTATAAATTCCTTATTATCGTTAAATATTTTTTACATGAGGTTTCTTATTTCCTTCCTTCAGAAGGAAGCAAAGTTCAGCCTTCTTCCTTATTGTTTTCCATTGCTTGTTTTCACACTCCTTGTTTGCTGCCTGGGATTTTTTGCAGCTTTTAGCCAKAAATCATACTCATACTGAAGGTCAGAAATCCCCATGTGGGCACATATGGCTCATATTCAGACAGTGTCCATGCCCATACAGGAACCATTTGTGCTGCTTCTAAGTAAAGGACGTGGCAGAATGGGAAGGTGCAAGTAGGAGAGAGAATGAAACCAAGTGAGGTTCYCTGGTGATCAGAGATAAAATGAGCACTAGAAGTTTCTAAACCCTCTCGAGGCTGCAGGAAGCCCAGGTGCCTCCTCACAACTTCCATCCCCTTGCTACCTGGGCACTATTAGCAATCTCCAAAGGCTGATTTGAATTGTGGTTAAGTTCCACTCCAGCAAAATTTGGTATTAAATTTGAAGGGAAACCTAAAAATAAGTTCTGTTTTTCCTTTACTCATCCAAATTCCTTCCTTTTTTTTTTTCACGTCTATGCTGTTTTTTATGCAGTGTTTGATTCCKCAGAGTTTAACATGAACATTTGGTTTGTGGGAAAAATTATGTCTATATTTCAGGTAGCTCTTAACATATATAGTGGTTTTTTTATATGTTGCTTTTTGATCATCTTTACCATGAAAAAAATAGATGATCATTTCCATTAMCTTCACTTCAGAACCCAAATCTTTTTTATTCTTGAACTCAGGCAGAGTAATACAAAGCATAATGAATTTTTGCAATGAAAAACCCATTCATTAACACGCTGCCCCATTAATGATTAAAGATTAGTTAGCATACCTCACACTTTGCTGTAGTTAATTGTTAGAATTTAAAAAATCAATATGAATAATTTCAAGATTTTAATCTGCTTTATATTATTATATGTACACATAGCATCTATGATCAATTTTCTGTCATWTTGAAAAGGCAATTTAAAAGTTTGGCAGAATACTTGGGCCAAAATGTTCTGGACTAAATTTTCTGAAATCATTTTGGTGATATTGAAGGAACTTTCCACGTTAATACAGGAATTTCTGCTGTTGAATGCAAAGATATCAAACATTTATTTGTAAGAATTTGTCCAAATCACRGTATTAACCTTTCAAAGATAGAATCTTGTGCATGTTGGTGACCACTTTAAAGCATTTAGRCATCTCTAATTGTAACCTGAAAATGTGGTTCAGATTTTTTGTTGCTGTTGTTTCCTTTTCCTCCCTCCCTCTTCAATGTCTATCATGGCAAACACTAGGAAAAGAGATAAAAAGCAGGTTTCCCATTATAGGACTTATGGCTTTGGGACTGCAAGGTGCACCAAGAGATAAGAATTCAGAATTTAAAAAGAGCATGATAAGGCTCCCTAAGACCATTTCACTCTCTGAAACTACCTGTTCTAGGAGACCTTTYCTGGGTGTGCATTTTATTTATCAGAGAGCTGTGGTCACTGAAACAGTGGCAATTGGCTACTGCAACTAGACTGGAACCAGCAAATAATACATCTGCAAAGAGCTGTTCCCTGTGAGTCAAACTCTGATGAATAAACTGTTATAAGTACTCCTCAAATAGGTGAACTGTGAGAGGAAAGGAGAGAATCAGAGCATTTTTGATATCAGTGCTTTTTCAGGTTTAGGAATGCATTGTGAAAGTTCAGCTGCACACCAAATTACTCTTATGCTAAGTGGGGGCTGGTGTTACTACAGTGCATCGTTTGTAAAATGTTTAAATATGGATCAGAGTATGAATGTAAAAACCACGTACAATCCAGGCTGCTTCCCACACATACACCAGAGCAAATAATGATGTGATTTGAGAGACATAATGACAATATTCTGCCTATAATGCATTTGCCCAAAGGTACACTTGTGAATATGTTTTCTATTCATTTCTGTTCTCCATTGCACATTTGCCTCAACTTAATTATTCCATTGATTGTAATTAAGCTCCCTCTAAGTCTGTGAGTGTGGAGTGCATTTTCAAAATAAATATGAGAAGCTGACTTGCTTCTGAAGCTGTTTAAAACTCTGTCAGCTCTATAAAATGCCTAACAGGCACTTTATATCTGAGAAGACAAATTCATTTTAGAGACTTTCTATGACTTCATCCATTTTAAGAAGAAAGAGAGAAAATCTGTTGATATACARACAATATAGCCATTTTTAAATTCATTACTCTTATTATTGGTATAATATTAGCACTTATTAAAATGTGAGCACCCCTGCAGAGATTATCATTGCTTCACAGTAGTTGCTGAACAAACATGCATTAAGGAACACTCACTGGCCAAAAACAATGCTTGTACATGGGTACCCTGAATGGGCTGAAAGAGGAGCAGAAAGTATGATAGTAACTAGACAGTAGCAGAACTAACTGTGAAACTAGATATATTTTTGGCATAAAACTGTAGTCTCAGTTTGCCACCTGTCTAACCATCTCAACATTGCAACCTATTTTCATAACCTGAAGAAATTCCATGGATTCTYGAATGTTTATATAATATTGATCAGCCTCAACTGCACCGTAGTACCCAATATCTGTTTTTCCTCTCTCTGCCTCTCCCTACTTTCCCAAAGCCACAATCTGTCCCATAAGAGCAAATGATACTGCAGTAGCTTTTCAATATAAACAATAAATTATGTGCATGTTTATTTGCTTCTGAGATCAAGGTGCTGTAAGAAGCTTGCATGTAGTCTATTCTCATCTAGCCTAATTAATGACCACTAAGATTCCTTAATACCTCAGCATTGCCATGTCCAGTATAGTGCATCAATATTATGCAACTGCAATATGTTCTAAAATAGGATTATTTGAAATCCATAGGTATTTAAAGATTTCTGGTTACTACAGATGCCAGATTTGATTTTAAAAAAATAAAGAAAAATATTTAATTAGAAACAGCGAGCAAAATCTCACATACACAATAGGGTATAGATTTGGATACAGTATATCATCAGATTAAACATAACATATGCAAGACCATATTGCAGCAGGATGAAGTCACTTCCTTACWTTAAGCCCTTTTGTGTTTTCTAAATATATCTAAAATGGAATGGTTATCCAAAAACATATTATTACAAAAAACTGATATTTGATAACTCTTAATAAATATTGGTYGATACTAGTTGTGAATTTTTTGCAACACTCTATAATATCTTGTACAGCRTTGCAAGGGTGCGATATACCAGGAGATATGCTTGTGGTATCACTCTGAGTTCCCAGTTTAAGTTCCCAAGTTTCATAAGTTCAGTGCTTAATTTCATAAAAACTGRTGTCTAAAATAGATCAGGTGATCTGCACCATGAGCATATTTCTTTATCAGCTCTCAAGGGAACGTAGAGCAGCTGTTGAAACCCAGACTGTACAGATCTAAAATAAGGCAAGATAGCTCCCATCCCTTGCATCATTTGACTTGATCTTTTCTGGTCAATCAGGATGGTAACTATGAGTACTTAGCTCTGCATTGAAGCACATGAAGTAGGGCAGAAAGAGGGATTTACAATAAAATAATAAGAAATATGGCTCATCATTTCAKGTTTGCAAGAGTAGATGAAATAATCAGAACACGCATTTCATTGCATCTCTGRTGAGACACATCAACTTGTAGCTGYCTGTGGTTCTCTTTGCCATCCTCCAGCTGTTTATTTATTTCTGTTTATTAAGTCTGAGTGGAGGAGAATGTGATGCAGTATTACAGTCCTGCTCACTACTCACCTCATACACTGCAGCTTGTGCAAGAGGAAAAGTAATGGTTTGCTCTTCAAGCAGTGATATTTTCACTGACTTTTTAGCTTTAGTATTCCCAGAAAAATGCTCAACTTCTCTTTCTGTTGCAGCCAGCAAGAGTGAAGTATCACTGTTATCTGGTASACCACCTTGCACAAGTGGGTCTTGTAGCAGAAGATGTAAGAGGAGCAGGGGGTCATTGACCTGCAGTGCCTYTGTGTCAAGGTGGAACACTAAATAAACTTCCACCCTCAGTATTTAGCATTTCTGGGATCACGTGGGAAAGGTAATCAAATTTATGGTGGCAGATGTAGCATACCTGAATCACTGTTTTAACATACACACATTAAGTATTTTGCAGACCACATGGTAAGTAATGTAGCAGTTTTGGTGAGCTGATGTTGATGCCTTGCATTCACTGCACTGTGGGTCCTGTAGACTTACTCATGTTGTTGCTGTGCTTGGATCAGTTGGTGGGTAGATGTAGTCTGCTCAGCAGCATTTACAGTGCTGTGTTYCAGATTYGTGGCTAAAACAGTGCTGATAGCACACGGATGTTTGGGCTGCTGCTGAACAGTGCTTGCACATTGCTGATATTCTCTTTTTCCCACTCTGTCTCCCAGCAAATAAACTGGGGGAGGGCAAGGAGTTATGAGGGTACAGAGCAGGGACAGCTGATGCAAACTGTGCAGAGAGGTATCCTACACCTTATGACATCAGAAATAAAAGACTGAATTAGAGAAAGAAGAAACAGGGAACTTTGGCTTTCAGGGTGGCCATTACTCAGAGTCTGGTTTGACATCAGTCCTCTTGAGGCRGGTGGTGAGAGATTTCTTTCTGTTTTTTTGCTCTTTACTTGGCCTGTTGAACAGGTTTATCTTTACCTACAAGCTTTCTCCCTTTTTGTTCTTGCTGTTCTCTCCCCTGTCCCCTTGCACCTGCTAAGGGTATGACATGCTTTCTTTTATTTGGACATTTACTTCAGAAGTCTCAAGTGGCCAGCTTGGGTAGCTGCTGTATGGTGCCATGGGAGCCAGGAGCTGAGTCCCTGCAGGGCCACTCACAACAGAAGGGCAGGATGCTGCTCCAGGTGCCAGCAGTGCTGATGCTCCTTTTCGCTTTGGTTCTGAGGAGGTTTCAGACACAACACAAAAGTGGATCATGTCCTGAATGCTCAGAAACACTGGCTAGAGTCCAAAGTGCATATCAAAAAGGTGGGCTTGCAAACCTGTGTATTTGTTCAAGTGTAATTATTTCACAGTGGTGCCCACACGATTGAAATGAGGAATAGGATTCAGCCACAAACAGGATCTCTGCATATTTTTTACTAGAGCCTATCCTCTAACATTAYGCTACAGTTTTCTGTGGGGTTTATCAGTTTGCTACTCTTTAATCCCTTCAATATGGAAAACACTGATTTGGTACAGTACTAATTTTCATCATGTTTAATTAAACCAAATATTTTATAACAGTAAA
This sequence comes from Cardinalis cardinalis, assembly GCA_014549065.1. Taxonomy (NCBI): domain Eukaryota; kingdom Metazoa; phylum Chordata; class Aves; order Passeriformes; family Cardinalidae; genus Cardinalis; species Cardinalis cardinalis. Next base: position 3,971,339 of record JACDOX010000020.1, read on the forward strand.
TTCACTATGTCAATATGGTTACTTTAATCAGCTCTACGTGTAATCTCATCAAAAGCAAACCAAATTTATTCAAAAATAGTTGGTTTCATTAAAACTATATTCCTTGGTGTTAAATGTATTAACCTCCTTCAATTCTTTATTGATCATATCAATGTCAACTCCTTTATGATTCTTAAAATGATAATTTTATGCTGACCACTTTAACACTTCCCCAGAAATCCCCTTTTCTATATTTTTCAATTACTGATAAGTAATTTTTTTTGGTTTGGTTTTTTTGTCTTGGAATATTCTATCTTTTAATATTTGTCACAAATTGATGTCAAGACTTTAGCAACTCCACTGATCATTTCAAAATAATTCAGGCACAAGTGGTTTCATCCTGAGAATACCTCTAAATGTGACTGTTTTGGCCTGTTATTATTCTAACCACTAGCAATAAAAAAATAAATGTTGCATTAGCATCATTTGTCAGATATCAATGTGAGTCTGTTAAATATAAGGCTATAAGTATTTTATCAGGACATTTCTACATTTTTCCAGTAGGTATTTTACCTTGTTTTCTCTAAAAAATTGCTGTGGGGAAGTAACTAATGAATATTTGAGACTTTCTTCTACTGTGACACGTAAGTTAACATCTTTTTCTTGGGCTCACACCTGTATAAGACATCTCATGCTCTCTTGATATATTTAAACATTCTTTCTCACTGTATTTGTGAAGAAGTCAGTGAGAAGGGTGTAAGGGTAGAAAATCCTCAGAATATTTAAAGATAAAGGCCTTAAAATCAGCAGATGGCACCTTGTTTTTATGAGCCCTGGGCATGCTGCTGCTTCTTCCTCTGCTTCTCCATCAGATCATATCCTTATCCATTTACATCCAGAGGCTTTTATGTTGAATGTTTCCTATGCTCGTCCATGGTCTGCATTCTAACCTACTGATTTATTCTATTGTCTTCACAAATTCTCTATTCTCATTCTAAAAGCAACTCAAATGGTTTTTTCACCTTTTTTGTCAGGCTTGATTTCTTTAGCAAAAAATAGCTTTTGTGATTGCTGCATTATGCTCTGGGGCAAAGGTTCATCATCTATTGGATGCAATGCCCAATTAGTATTGACACGAGTATATCTCATTATTTCGTCTTTTCAGACTGTGCTTATTCTTTTCATTTCGTAGAACTGACCATTCAAAAGAACAAACTATCAGTATTACTGCCCAGAAGTAGTTTTTTGTTTAACAATAGCAAAATAAGTCCATAAGAACCACCAGACTTCCGAGCAAGGATCAATTCTGCTCATAGATCTACTGTAGAATTACTCTGAACTTGTTTCACCAGCTTTTCTTTTAGAAAGTTTTTAATTTCATTGATTAGAAAGATATATTTTTTTCTAACAAATAAAACCCAAACCAACAAAACCCTAAAATTATCAGTGACCTGGGATCAACATCTCCTCTCCTGGATCAAATTCTACTATGACCAAGCAATTTCTCTCCACAGGTGTCACATGAAAGGTGATTATGCCCTCTAACATATTAATTTGTTCCCTAAAAGTAACTTTTATCAATATATTCCTCTGTGATTTATCAGTGTTAATACTACTCCATACATTTTCTGCTTCCTGTAATTTTAAACTTTTGATTACTTTGAAGTTGAGAATACCTGTACACATTTCATTAATACCCACCCACCCAGATATCATTTTAAAAATGAGTACTTATTATTCTTGTTTATTAGTACTCCTAGCAAGTAATAATTTAAAGACCACAATGAGAAAGAACTTATCTCTCCATATCCTGATATCTAGACTATTTTAATCAACTTAATTTATCGACCCAAGAGGAGAAGATTGCATATTATTTCACAGTTCTTTGAAAGTCACTGCAAGCTTTCATAGAATGAATTTTGATTTGATAGGAATTGTTTTAGATTAAAACCTTCAATACTGTTGTATATTAAAAAAAAAAGAGAAGTGAAAGTGAACAAATTAATTCATGTTCTGCAATAACAACAAAAAAATCACAGTGCTACTAATATTGATAATTGGAACTACTGTAATGCATTACAGTTATAGCAATCAACTTGCCAGTCTGGAATAGCTATTACATTTTTAACATTCATGAACAATGATGTAAATTATGGCTCCCTAGTTATTAACTCTGCAGAAAACCTAACCCCCCTTCAGAATTCAGTATATTTTTTCAGCTGCAAATTAAAGGAGAAAGCAACATAGCAACAAATTTTCCAAAMCAGAATTTTAATGTTTGAATAGTCTAGTAGGAAGAAGTGATCAAATCAAAATTTAAGTGAACACATTACTGTGACAAGTCTGCTCACTTCAGTACACATCTCCCAGGAGATCACTTTTAACATCTTTTTTTCAAATGAATTGCTACAATGAGAAATATTTTTAAAGGATTTTACAAATTTAGCATGGTAGGTCTTCACAAGACTGAGAGTCTGGACACTTCCAACTGCAATCATTCTTTTTGAATATAGGCCAGTGGATTATTTAAACATATAGTTTAAATAGTAGGTGTTTAAGTAGCTTATTTCCTCTTGAACCAGCGAAGCAAGTCTTAACAGTGTATTATTTTYATGGGGATTTTTTCTCATCAGTTTCAATCTCGCTGCCTGTTAGTTTTCCTTGTTTAATTGTAAAGGGAAGCATGAAAAATGCTGATCTAGATGCTAAAAAAATTGCATACAGAAGTTTAAAAGGACCTGACATGGAGGTGAATATTTAGAGAAAGTCTTCTTTCACTTGAACTCTTCCTCTTAAATCTCAACTTAAAAGACAGGCTCAAGAGTCTGTCAATAATTTTTATTTCATAGTAGAATAAAATTAAGAAGGAATTAAGAAGACCCCACCTACCCCTAAGATCAGCTAAAAGTAAAAGAGATTTATTTGGAATTCTAAATATATTTCAAAAGTCAATTATCTCCAATCATGTTGTGTCTAAATTACTTTTAATAAGTATGGACTTCTAAAAATCAGGATATTATGGCCAGTACTTCACACTGAATGTCCAGAGGTTATTTGATTTATATTTGCCCAATTGCATGCATAGCTAGAAAAGTTCCTGTCTTTCCATACCCATCACTTGCACATCTTCCCTTTAGAGATGAGGAGACAAAGGAAACTCTCAGAGTGTGTAAAGACTCAGAACTTGTACACTGACAAAAGTCCTGCTGTGGGATCACAGACTGGCATTTCCTCTATGCATCATCCTGATGAGCTCTTCTGAAATTCTGGAGGAGATAGCAGATGTTATGGCAGGATCCCTTGCTGTCATCTTGGGAGGCTGGGGAGGTTCCTGCTGGCTGGAGGCCAGCCAGAGTTATTCCCATTTGCAGGAAAAGTGTGAGGAAAGACCCAGGGCCAGTCTGGTCTGATCTGGTCTGTTCTGTTCTAGCTTGGGATGAATTGCAATACTTCAGATCTAAGCACTGCTTATAGACAGAGTTGGGGGAAGAAGGGGGAGGTGGCTGAAGACAAAAAAAAAAAAAGCTTGAAAAAAGTATATGACTGGATTGCTATGAAGATTTGATAACCAAACTATCTTTTAATCTTTCATTGATATGCATGTCAGTACTAATGATGAAGGGTCATAGTTTCTTACAATGGCATGCAATGCCCCATGTTTGTGAATGGGAGACTGAAAAAATCAGAGCAAATATTTCTCATTTTAAAGTATGCTTTTTTAATTGTAAGGAATATTTAAACATACAAATACACATTCAGGAAATTGTAGTAGTCATAGAATAGCAGTAATAAAAAAAAGTGGTTTTGAATTATCTCATATATATATCACACATAAAGGGTAGATTTTAATCAGACTGGAAGACTTCTACTTTTTTTGTAACCTTGCAAAAGTAGCATCATGCTTTTCTTATATCAGATGTGAGTGAAGTTCAACTTGAAACATACCACTTTAAAGGAAACAACTATCAATATTCACTAGCTATAATTTCAAATTACGGACTATAATGRAGTGATTACTATCCAGGTTTAGAAGCAGAACAGTTTACAACAAAGCTCTCTTTTTAGCACATTATTCTCAAAAGGAGATGACAGRAAAAAAAGTCTAGTTTTCTTGAGAGTTTTTATGGTTTTTATTTATTTTAGTAAATAAGTTGCTGTTTCATTGTTAGTTCTTCTCCTGTCCTCCTGATTCTGAGATATTCAATTTCCTGACTTTTTTTTCTAGCTAAAAATCTTAACTGTCATATCTACATAGATTTAAACTTTTATATAGTAGGACTTGTCCTTTACCTATCACTGACCTCTGCTCTTCTGCTGTAGTAGCAGCAGCAACAGCAGTAGCAGTGGCTAATTTGGGTTTAGTGGCTCAAATATAATGCCAGTGTTGCAATCTACCTCAGTGCAGTCAGCAACATTTGTCCAAACAAATGAATCTCCAGGTCTGAAGCATTTCTCATTATTCATGCACACTGCCATTAATTTGTTATGCAGCAGATTCCGGATGAGGGAATGAGCTGTGTTGCTGGTTTTTATATGATTTGTTYTTTATTACAGTAACAGTGACTGATAGAATTGTTCTCTTATCTACAAAAACACGGGCAGATTTATGCAATATTAATATCTACAGCTAAGTCCAGGCAGGTAGCTCAACAGAGAAGTCCAAACATTCTTATGCAGCTCTGGTTATCCAGAGGTTTAGAACATCCCTTCASTGTCAACAGCAACCATAAAGGTAACATAAAATGTTTAAATTACATTTAAACATTTACACACAATAAGAACCAGTTTTCCTGACCAATGTCCACCAAGCAAGGTAATAAATTCCTGGGAATTCAAGCTAGTCCTTTGTTTTTGCTCCTGCTGCTTTGTATTATCCCCTCACAGTAAAGCAGCCAGGCAACCTGCTTACTCAAGCTCATGCTTTATCCTGACCCACTGCATTTTTTAGCAAGACCCATAACCTCTGGCAACAGGAATCAGCTGCAACTGTGCTCTGCACAGAGTGCTGTCATCACAGTACTTTTCCAGTGATGTAAGGAAAATTCCATAAAGACCTCAACAAGCTTTTCTGAGTTCATCCACCTACTTCTGATTTCTCAGCTCTCCTTGGTGTTAAATTTGTCTTTCTTAACGTCTTCCTTCCACCATCCCATTCCTTCCTATTCCCTAGCTCAAAATCAGTTTTCTAAATGCTTACATGATGCCTGCAATAGCTCTGCTTATCCTTGCTCACAGCTCCAGCCAGCACCATGAGCACAGCAGCATTTACATAATTGTACCATATATACTGCAAAAACAAATGTTTTAAATAATTGTAAGATTGATTAGATCAGGGGAAAAAAAAGAAAAAGCCAAAATTCTCATGATAGATTTGAGAGAAGTGGGAAAAACATCATTTTTTATATCAGTTTTGGATGTTATACTGAAAAATTATATAAGAAGTAATAAAACATACTTATCTACTTGTCAATCTGGATGCTCCCAATGTTCTCAAATACTTTTTCTATCTGTRGTTCTAAGACTTTCAYAGTACATCAGAAACAATTTTTCAGAACGAGATGTAACTGTGAAATATAGGGCAGGCTCTTTGTGCATATTTTAACTTTACAAGGTGATTGCCATTTTTAGGGGAATGTCAAATAAATAAAGACTTTTTTTTTAGTACTATCCTAATAGCTAATAAATTATACTGTTCTTGTTATGTATACTGGGGTTCTCATAAGCATCTTTTGTGCTGTGTACAAACTCACACAAAAATTTATGGAGAACCCTCTTAAAATTTCTCAAGAACTCCAACAAGCAAAGGCATGATAGTTTGCACTTTATCTAACAAGCCCAGAGATATCTGTCCTCATTTTAGATTTTCAGTAGATACCCAGTAGCTGTCTAGAACCAACTTTATTCTGGAACTCTAGCTAATGGAGAGAGATAAATAAATCCATCTTGGTTTATACTTTCTAATGAATTACATATTAGTGCCTATTATGACTAATGAATTTGGTGGAATGTTATGGTATGTGCCTATCAACCAAAGGTTTCYTTTCCACATTCCTTCACACACATATAAATAGTTGTTTATATAAAATCACATGGTGAATATTTAATGCAAAATTAGTATTTTCTTTCATTGATCACTTCTTGATGATATATTGCATTAATTTATTTTCCTAGATAAATCTTCTAATCTCAAATAGTTGTTTGAGATCAGTCCTGAGTTATTAAAGATCAGTGCTTTCAGTAATGTCACACATTTTGCTAAACAAGTGTGATTTCAAATCTTCCTTATATCTATTCCTATCTTATTTATCCTTTATCATAAATAGCATAGCAGTCAAATTAAAAAAAAATAAAAACAAGTCAAAACATTAATAGAAATCTAAAGATAAATAGTCTAGTATTTAACTTCACCAACTTTTTGGCAATGATAGTGTTTGTTCTACAAGTTTAGGGATTTTTTTTCAGGCAACCTATATAAGTATTATTTAGCATATTCTTCAAGTATTCTTTAGCTTTTCGTCAAGGCCTTTGATCTATTCCTTTGTCAAGAACAAGAAAAGAAGCAGGCMGAATGTTTAAAAATTGATAAAATTAAAATATCCCCTCAAAGATGCTTTATCTTATTAGACATGTGTAGTACCACAAAGGAGATCTATTTTCTTAAGGAAAGTAATTTTTTCAGAAAAAAGTCACTGTTACAAGACAGAAATTGTGTGCCACATAGGAAGGTTTTTGAAGATGGGAGAATTAATACTTTTGGCAAATCCTTGTGTAGCTTTAACTATTGCTCAGTGCTGGTTTTGACATTGAATAATGTTTATTTTTTAAAAAAAGTWCATTTTCCTTTCAATACACGGCATGATAACTGCACCCACTGATGTAACTTCTGGTATAGTGAGACCATCGAGCCAGTCTGCATTCATACACTGCCAAAATGCACAGTAATACCCTGAATTTTGTCCATTTACCTAATAATGGACAATATCTGCATTGATAGGAACTTGCTGTCATTTATTCAACTGAATTAATCAGTGTTCCCCTTTGCTTGGTATTTAACATCAAACCATTCTGGTTTAAAATAAGAAGGGGAAAGACATTATGCCACATATGTGAACAGGTTAAAAAAAAAAACCCAAACAAGTAGAAAACCACTATAAAATCAACTCCTCTTCTGTCTATAGCCAAGAAAGGGAACAGAAGTGATCTGAAAAGCAAAATGTTTAAAAAACACTCTGTCTGAACACTATCTGGCTGATTTTTTAAAATAATTTCTGAAAGCATATGTGAGCCAGTGCTCTTCACATATGTTACTAAATTTTATTATTTGGTTTTCCTAATAGAGGGAGGCATCAGTAAACTGCAAACTGCACTTGTGGATGTTTCAGAGCTTTGTGACTATCATAATATCTTTTGCAGAAATGATAAAACAGAGCTGCTTCTCTGTTGGCACTGACACAGATAGGAAAGCTATTTTCACAAATAAAGTGTGTCAATATTCAAAATGATAACAAAAATCTATCAACTGACAGGAACAGGAAGTTTTGAAGAATAATCTGCACATCTGCTWGCATCCTTTAAAATAAATGCTGGGTTCTATTAGCAAGGGAAAGAATGTGCTCAAATAAAAAGATAAAGAGTGTCTGAAAAAATCAGTGAAAATTAGCTTCTCAGTTTTCTAATTGCAGTTGGAAATATTTATCTTCTTTTTGGGATAAGAAATATGAAGACTAATTACACCATAATATGGACAAGTCACTTTACAAAAACAGAAATATAGTCCTGAATTAAAGTCCTTGTGCTTCTCTTATAAGCATCAGAAAATCAAGGAGGGAAGAAGATATAAAATTGATCAGTCTGATATAAAGACTTCTCCTTGATCACAATTATTGTTAATTGTATTATTACAATGATTATTTAATTAAAATCAAATATAATTTTATTTATCAATTTTTCATCATCATCATCATCATCATCATCCTCATCATCATCATCATCATCCTCATCATCATCGTCATCATCATCATCATCATCATCATCATCATCATCATCATCATCATCCTATTTTAACCGTGCATGTCCATTGAACAGTCAAGAAACTGAAATTGGTTATCAAGAGCCTCTTATACTCTATTTACAAGGAAAAGATTCACTCTGTTATTTTCAAAAATAGTCCAAGGAACTTTCAAAGAAGCTGGAGGTTCTCATGGACCATTCTTTTAGGTTGGGATGATCCAGAGACAACTTCTGGAAGAGTTGCTCCAGAACTGCGAAAGGCCACTCCCCACTTACACAGATTTTACATTCTTTCCCTGCACACAATCATTACTGGCACACAGAGCCATGCACTGCTGGAGAAAGGATACTGACATTTTGTTGGACTTAAAAAACTGTCCTTATCTTCTTCCRTGATAGTTATTCTTTAACAGAAAAATGTGAATTTTAACATCTTTTCCAAAGACCCTCGTGTTAAGAGACTGATAAATTTTCATATACTCTGGTAGGTTCAAAAATGAATTTACAAACAATTCTAGCTGTACATATATGTCAACAAAACTAATTCACCACTATATTAATGGACTTTTTGTGTGAGAATTCAAGTTCTTCATAACTGTTCCTTAATCAATCCTCATATCTAACCTTAACCTGATTCTTGAATTTCTTTGTGGTTTATATGAAAGCATGAATACAACCAGAAAACTGTTCATGATGACTTATTTGCTTCAAAAAGATATTTCCATCAACACAGATTTAATATTGTTCTMTGTTCATCAAAAYAGCTGTRTTAAACTCAGTCAAAACTAACTCTTCCAGCAAATGGTTTAGTACAACCTTACAATCCTCAATTCAGTAACAAAATCAAGGAGAAAATGGCAATGAAATTCTGGACCTTGAATATGTGCTTTATCACAATATACAGTCTTTAGAGTCCCAGTTTTCTCCCTTAAAGGCACTAAAAATATGCCTTTGAATAAGAATAACCGAAGTATGCACAAAGATGTGAATAAGAAGGATCCTCTCAAAGGCATTCTTAATGTGTGATGAAAGAGACACAAATCAAAAACAGTCACAGAAGACAAGGAGAATGTAATTTTAGACCAAGATTATTGTCAACTTTAATAAGCATAATTGATTTTTCAGGAGTGGGAGATTGGAGGAAGAAAACTCTAAAAAAAGGTTTTCATTACACAGAATCAAACAGAAGAGTAAATCCTCAGAGAAATTCAAGGTGACTGCACTAAATGCCTCCAGTGTCAGAGAGCAAAAAGTGTGAATGAGACACCATCACTTGTGATACACTGGAAACCACACAAATATGGGACATAAAATTTATCTCACCTTATTTAGAAATCTCAAAATTATTTACCAAGTCTAAATCACCTTATCACAAAAGAATGTCTCTCTCTAGGTGGGCATTTCCAAAGACAGATTTGTACCCTGAAGGGGCTCAAGAGGTTTCACAGCTTGTAGAGACTAGACTTAGCATTTTACTTCTAAAATAGTTCTCTTTAAGTGAGGAATTAAAAAGTGGTGCAATAAGAGAAGACACTATAATCAGATAAGTAACCAAGTACTATTGGTTTCTTCAAGGCCAGCTGCTGTTTGTCTCTCCTGCTGTGAAAACTGACATTTCAAAGACCACRCAGCTTTTTGCAGTATAGCATTCTCCCAACCAGGCAGACTACTTCAGAGCCTGTTTCTCCCATTAGCAGTATCTCCCAAATATTTCAGCCCATTTTTAAAATACTGGTTTATCTAAAGATCAGGTTTGCAGCTTAAGGTTCCTTTATTCCAAATTTCTGTAAGGATCAGACGGAAAAAAAAAATCTTTAGTGGACTCTAAATTGAATCAATACATTCAGCAGCCCAGTTCAGAGTCCCCAAAAGATACCAACTTTCAATCATAACTCAGTTCTGTTATTAGCTGTTATCTGCCTTTTAGTCATCAGCAGTCTACTGTGCCTTTAATCATATGCAAAAATCATAAACACCCATAAACATAAACAAGCTGGCATTTTTTTTTTAATTTATTAAATTAAATCATTGCTATATACCAGTTCACCTGTAAGGCATTTTGTAGTACACACATTTACATAATAAAGTGACACCACCCAGCTGCAGACTTTAATTGACCTTGGGGAGCATTGCAGACACCCAACTTGCTAAGGTGTGTCCAGTAGTTTAKYAGTCCCATTTTCAGCATTCCAGCAYTCCATTTGCACATTCACACTTAGTTTCAGSAGTATACAGGAGTATTTCAGAGATTATTAATAACAAATATATCTGAGTGTGTTACAGTGCACACTAAAAAACAAATCGAGTGAACAGATCTTTCAGTAACTGGTGAAGATGAATCAATAAATCAAGACAAAAGAACTCAGAAAATGAAATACAAGATTTTTSTGTCTACAGACCATCAGCATTGGTGCTGATATCAATGCACAGGAAGGAAAACTGAAACATGAGTGTCATAGACAGGGGATAGAGAGAAAGAAGATATTGCTGGAAGATCACAATGATAGCAGAATTGCAGAGATGTGTCAAAGGTAAATCAATGTACAAATTAGGAGAAAGCATGACTAAGAATGTTACAGACTTAGGAGATTTAATCTTAATGTCATTCAATGTCAGTACACGATTCTGTGTCTAAACATTATTTTGAAGACTTTTGAAAACATGTACTTTTATATTTGATCATTTCCAGAGCACTAAATTTTGTTTACTATGGGTTTGAATAAGGACTTGACCTTTGAGCTTTRTGTCATACAGAAGCACTCAGTGGAGCTTTTGCTTTAAGCATTTTTCACATGGAAGAAGTGGTTTAAATTAAGAGACCTGCTCAGTTTGAGTACTTAAGCCAAAATAAGGCTCATTATAGATGACAGCTGAGCTAAGAATTTCACAACATAGACAATTGGGAAGGTCTCTGGAATATTCTTCTAGAATTTAGAAGTAATCAATACAATCTATTGTGAGAATTAAGAAACAACTTTTCAGCAAGAGCACAGAAAGGTGATAGTGAGTCTAATAATTCCAAGCAAGAAAAATTAGCAGGTTGCAAAGCTCCCTGCTTTTCTAATKTTCTAAACTCTAAGTTCCTAATTTCTAATTTCAGATGTTGCAAATATAAAAGAAAGGAAAAGATCTCTTTGACCAGTTTCTTATATTTTTATCAACTCTCCTGCAGTTGAAAAAGCTTTGGAGGGAGCAGCTGTGTCAGTCAGGGTTTATGTTAAGCAAGAAACAAATAAGTCTGGTTTGGYCTGCTTACATGGGTCCTTATGAAGTGGAAATTATTTGAGTGTGATAGAATAATAGGTTCCTACCTAGATAAAGCCTGAAATGTTAGAATCAAGGAACCACAGATTATGCTGAGAGAAGGAAAGGAACCCATCAGGATCATCAAGTCYAGCTYCTGGCCCTGTGCAGGACACCCCAGAGTCACACCATGCCCCTGAGAGCATTGTCCAAATCAAACTCTGCCAGGCCCAGGGCTGTGACCACTGCCCTGAGCAGCCTGTTCCACTGCCCAGCWACCCTCTGGGGGAAGAAYCTTYTCCTGATATCCAACCCAAACCTCCCTGAGCCAGTTTCATGMCATTTCCTAGACTTCTGTTGCAGGTCATGAGGGTGGAGATCAGTACCTGTCCTTCCACATCCCCTCTTGGGGTGCTGAAGAGCACAATGAAGTCTCCCCTCAATCTCTTCTCCAGAGTGAACAAATCTTAGAATATGTATCAGATTATGAATTAAGAGGGTTATCATAAACTTATATTTCTTTCTGTGAGGTCTTAAGACAGCTAATTGCGGAAATCTATCAGAGATCAAAGGTGAAAATCTGTCCATTTTTTGATAATGTGGTCAATAATTTTTTGAAGGGAAAATTTTTAYTACTGGTTCAGTGAAATCTAAGTAAGCCAAAGGAAAGTTATTATTGAATAAGCATACAGAAAAAAAATTAAACCATTTAAAATAAGATTAAAGTTTGCAAGATTTCATTTAAAACTCTTTATTTTTCCTTCCTTTATAAATTAAAAAAGAACAAACTATAACAAAAGCCAAAATCAAACTACTTCTATTTTATAAAAAATAATCCTTTTCTATTGACCCAAGCTGAATTATTTCTAAATACCCTGTTTCATAGCAGACTTCATATATAATTACATTTTTATGATGTAAGGGTAAAACACCGATCAAAGTGAAGAAATTAGCTCTGTGATAGGAACTCAGTTACAGCCAGTTCTCCTGCTTACCTTCTTCTCCACCTGGCCAAGYTGCTGATCACCTTRAAATGAAAAGTTTTCTCTCACTCTRCCCCACTAGACAACACTTAGAATGTTCCAGCTCTGGGTAAAGAATAAATGGTTCCTGGAGGCAGGTTCCCCCTTAGAGTCCATGGGCCACCATTTCTTACTCTGCCAGAAGAGACRAGTATTTAAGTTTTGCTTCAATTCTTTGAGAACACAGTAATGGCAAGTGTGTTTCTTCTGAGGTAAATATCAACATCTAAATGTTTTGGCTAGTCATTTTTTTCATGGAAATGTGATCCAGTTCAGGCCCCAGTCCAAAAGAACTACGTCAGAAGTGGCTGCAATAGGAAGTGGAAGATGTTCTCTCTTTGAATTGGATCACTGAGTGAATGTATAGACTGAGAAAAAGAAAAGAGATAAATRATCCTTTTTCTAGTCATCCTTTGCTCCTAAAGGCAGTTGTGACATGAACACACTCAATGCACCTTGAGATCCARTGTAGTGGGTGGATGAGGGTTAGGGGCAGTTACACTCTGGCATATTTACAAATAATCTCTGTTTGACAAAGCTGCGCTCATTCCTTTTTGTAGATATTTTTATTAATAACTTGGATACCCCAGTAGCAGAAAATAGTGTATAATGCTTCTCCAACTGTTTAGTATGTGTTGGATTTGTTCAAGTCCATGTTCTTAACTGACCTGCAGAGCACCTGGCTGTTGCTTGCTTGATTAGCCATGCTTATTATGCAAATGAGAATCTTGGCTGAGAGAAGTCTGAAAAATCAGAACACAACAAAATACAAAATACCATAGAAAAAACAATACAGAAAAAACGTGGTGCTCCAGAACCTGGCAATTCCAAACTAAGAGGCTGACTCCAGTTAGACGCAAAATTACCGGAACCTGGGGGTCCCTGTGGACACCAGGCTGAGCATAAGACAGCAATGTAGCAATGCACCCTCCCCACAAAGAAGGTAAAACATATCCTGGGTTAAATTACACAAAATATTGCCAGCAGGTTGAGAGAGGTGATCTCTTTCCTCTACTCTCGACTAGTGGTACGTCACCTTGAGTACTGTGTTCTGCTCTGGGGGAGAGGCATAGACATCCTGAAGAGAGTCCAGCAAAGACCCACAAAGATGATCAAGGCAAGAAGGGAGGAAGGAAGTAAGGAAGGAGAAAAGACCTTGACTGCCACCTAAATGCACTCTCTTTTCTTGATCATAATATTCCTTTTGCGCCAGTCATTTCCCTTCTGAGCAGGTCCAGATATGTCCTGGACGAATTTCACCTGGAATAATTTCACCTGAAAAAGTGCAGAGGAACTTCAGATAGGAATTCTTAATAAAATGAGATGAAAATGACTAATTTCCTCCTCGCACGTGATCCTGGATCTCAGAAGCCAGACCTCTCTCTCTTCAATTCACAGCAAGAATTTAATCTCCTGCACATGCCTAACGAACCCACATAGGATTGGATTTCTCACAAACACAGTTACAAGTTCAGGAGGCAGAGCCCAGCTTCTGTATAATTTCTGTACCTTACATCATAAGGGGAAATTGGTGGTTTTCACTGTATGCTGAATTAATTTAATAATAAATTACATTGGCCAAACTGAAAAACATTTCTGAGATTAGGGGACTAAACTCAGGGTATTCCCAAGTGTATTGAATTAACCTCTTATGTACTTCCCCATGCTCTTAGACGTGTACTCCAACAGAGGGCTGAAGAGCTACACTCTGAGTAAATCGTTGAAGCCAAGTCTCTGAACTTTGACTAGTCTTTAAGCATGAAACTGWTGGGCAAATTATGAGCACAACCAGCACTTTTCAAAATCATGCCTATGCTCAATATTTCCCACTGTCTTCTGACTTGGTTGATCYATCTCTCATAGGAGGTAAAACAACTGTATATACAAAAAAGTGACTTTTATCCTAAGATGTTATTTTGTTAAAAATTTTGTTAGAACCACCCTTATTATAGAGATATTTATGATTATAAAGTTACTTTTAATTATATGACCAACCAATCTTTTGCAATTGTGTGTTAATTGTAGAGAATTTTACTTTTTCTATTTCAATGTACGTGCACTGCTAAAAAAGGCCACAGAAATATTAAGGTTTCCTAACATTTTGCTCCAAGACAAAGTCCATTACAGCACCAACAAAAGTATTCAAATGTTTAMATTTCCTCTAGACTGAATTCCTACCACCATGAAGGACTCATGAAGCAATGCATGGAGGCAGAACCTAGCTGTGCTTCATTCCAGACCCCACTTCATCCACACTCCCACTGTGGAACCAGATTCCTTCAAGTCCTCAAACCTGCCTGTGCAGGCYAGAAATCTTCAGATTTCCTGTTATCTGTGTTGAAGTGAATACTTTCAAACTCTGCATTAGTGAATRCAGAAATTAAGACTATAATTTACTGTAGGTTTGATTATAGAGTCACTTTGCTGATTGATGGAGACTGAATCCTCTCAGGTAAGGTACAAAACAAAGAAGGCATACCAAATCTTCATAGTGAAAAATATGTATGGTAATAAAATAACAATTTTTTAATTTCAAAACACTAGAGATTAACATTTTTACTTTTGAAGACAATGTCAAGAAACATAAAGGAAAATATTTTTTTTTAATTTTTGGTTTTGTTTTCAAAAAATTGGACCATTTTTATTTTAATTTTTCTTCTTTAAGTCATAAAAAAATTAAATACATTTAATTGATTCCCCTCCTTTTTTCTTTATACTGTCTTCTATAGAAACTTCACAACATTTTTCTCTTTTGCTAAAATCTAAATGGTAAAAATAAGCACAAAAAAAATTCCAGACATCTCACATTCTAATGGAGCTACAGATAATGAGGAAAATGCTTTTTTGTGACAGTGATCAAAATTATTTTTTAATTAGAAATAWAAAAATGTATTGGAAAATCCTAAAAGGAAAGAAGTACGAAAGAAAATTCAGAACAATTTTCTAAAAGAACATCTTTTCTTCACAGCTTTTTCAGTAAGTTGTTAATTATTCTTTGCAACCTGAAAGTCACATATTTTTCAAGCGTTTAAGTGTGAAAGGGTACAGATAAATCAGCAGGTGCCTCTTTGCTTTTCCAATAATATAAATAGCTTTAGAAATCCACCTATGTATCCCAGGGACCTTCTCAATTTTTTGAACATTCAGASCGTATCAGTTTTGACGTATGTTTGAAGAATGGGCAAAGGTTAGGGCTTGTTCCTATTTCATCTGAGTTAGTTTGGCCATGATGATTCAGAAGGAACTCATTCGTTCCCATGGCAATACGGTGAATTCTGTAAAACTCTGTTTCTGTCATTGCAAATAAAGCTTTTTTTTTGGTGAAAACATATCAGTTGAAAGAAAATATCAGGGAACAGACAAACCTAAGGTCCTTGAAGATAAATAATTAATTTCAAAGGGATTTGCAAGTAATTTATAAACTGAAAATAGGTCAGAAGATACCTGAGAGGACTCCAGTATGAAAAAGTGCAGAGGAACTCCAGATAGGAATTCTTAAAAAATGAGAATTTGAAAAGTTCTCTTCTGGGACAGATTCTGTCATATGGCCACCCTTGGGTATCATGAAGGTTCTTAAAGCCAAACTCAAATAGCTACCAAAGAAACAGCAACTCGTGTCTTTGCACCTCCATCTCGTCAAGGGTGCAAGACTATTCCCCATGGTTCACCTTGGTAAGGCTTTAGAGAAAGGAGGACACATCCCTAAAAGGGTGGCCTGTCAGGGAGCAGGAATCTTCTCAAAGGCAGGAATGGGTTTTTGGTGGAAGTACTAGGTAGGAGGGCATTTCTCTCCCTGCAGTTTTCCTGACAGCATTACCCAGGTCATTTCACCGAGAATTAACGCACYGCAGATCAAATTCTTTWAAAAAATTATTCTTTTAGGAAACAATGAGCTATTCCTTACTGTATTCCATTTTGGCTAAGTTGCCATGACCCTTCAAGATTTTAGAACAGTGATGAATCTAGTGCTCTGTTATCTCTTTATTCATGCCCCCTCCCAGGAAGAAAAACCAAAAAACAAATCCAAACAGAACAAACAAACAAAAAAAGCCCCACAAATTAAATTCTAAATTGTCACAAATCATACCAAAACAAAACAGTCAAGACTTAATTGTGAATATCAGCAAGCCTACTGGTTAACACTGATATATCACATTTCATGGGAGTAAAATGAATTTTCACTCTATAAAGTGKGGAATTATTAGCACTGTCTTTCTTATTCTAGAGCAAATAAAAATAATTGCATTAATTAAAATAAAAMTTTGCCAAATAATTTTTCTTCCAATGCAACAATATTAGTAGAAAAGAAAAACATACAGGGTTGTGTTTAGGGGGGCTGTCTTTTGCCCCCTTCCCCCAAGAAAAACTGGATTAAGTTTATTTCACTGAAAGTGATTTAAGATGGATAGTAGTCCATTACCTGCTTTGTATCTCAGAATAAGTGGCTTACTACCCAAACAGAATATGCCTTCATCATCGYATTAATAACTAACTAATAGCATAATCAAAACTGTTACCATCTCTCTCATTAATTCTATCTGAATATTTATGTTTTAGTCACTAGTGCTTGATTTCTGTTTACTGTTTCAAGCATATGTAGAACCATAAAATCGTGGAGTCATTGAACCATAGAATGGTTTGGGTTGAAAGGAACCTTAAAGATCATCTYGTTTGAATTCCCCTGTCATGTACGGCAACACCTTTCACTAGACCAGGTTGTTCCAAGTCCCATCCAACCYGACCTYGAAGACTGACAGGAATGGGGCATCCACAGCTTCTCTTGGCAACCTCAGAGTCACCATTAGACAATCAGGATTTCAGTTTGCTAAAACATAGCAAACATAGACCAGCACATGACAAGAAGACATCTTTCAAGTCAAATAGATTACAGTCTAGATAATTTCTTCTCTCAGACTCACACCCTGCTTTTAATTTTAGTTGTGAAAATRAGGGGAAAAGTGTGCAAACTCACTCTTTTTTTTCCTTTTTTTGGTTTGGGATGTGAGATATAGGTGAGTTCTCTGCTGTTCAAATCAGGAGTTAATCTAGGTAACATCTTGAATCTTCAGTTAAACTCCTGTTCATTCAGGATATGCACATATGTCACTGGCCCAAAAAGATCATCAATAAAATGTGTAAATCCCTACTCCACCTATATAGTCTATGGATTGATATGATGGACAGTTTATTTATTATATACTTATAAAACAATGCAGGGAAAATCTACTTTCTAGATTGTCCTCCACATTTGTCCTCATGCTTTTGAAGCGCTGCATTAAGGGCTCAGGTTTTTTTCCTCTGCAAGGATATTTTATCACTGCAGATGGACAAAACTGATAACAAATGTAACTGAGTATGCTGTCTCTCAATTTCTGGATCGCCTTTCCAGACCTAGTTCTCCCCTGCTCTCAGAGGTTGTAACACCTTTTGGAAAGCAGTGGAGGAATTTTGTTCCGGCAGTTCTTCTGCCTCAGCTCTTCTTGTAGTGAGTTAGATTCTGCTGTTGGATAAAATGGGTCTCCTGCTGCTACAGACTGTGGCTTTTTCTGTGTGCAGAGCACAGGTTTATTTTACCATCCTTGTTGCTTTGGGCAAAGAGAGGTACAGGCACCTCATGGCAGGTGCTTGTGAACCACCTCAGTGAGCTCAGTCAGCTGTCCAAAAATTGAGTTCTTTCATTTTTTTAACAGCTTCAACAAATTGCAGTGTCTTAAGGCAGAACCCTTAAGAGTGAAGCCGCTGCTGGGGARCCCAACACAGACAATCCTCAGACAGGTCAAGGTAAGCTTTGCTTTACCTAGGTGTGGAAGCAACACAGTTCTGCCAGTACATCCACACAGTAATGATGAACTGAGGGTTATGTCACTCTGAAATGAAAAGGCTCTATGTGAACCCTTCAACTAAAGCTACAGCCAGAAGGAATTAGTCTCCTCAGCCATGACAGAAACAGCCAACTCTTATTTTCAGGTAGGAAACAAATAGTGACAAATTCTATATTCCTTGTGGGCAATTCCAATGTTCATATATATTAAAAAATCTATTTTAACACTGTTTACATCCTACTGTAGCCCTCATAAAGCAAGAAGACTGGAGAGGTTATTCAGACAGATGCTACACAAAGGTGTATAAGGTGTACAGCACCTCCACTGCTCCATAACTCCACCAGTGCRACCAACAATCCTCATGACCTGGTGAATATTTGAACCTAACCACGACATCTGGTGCTAGCCTCGTCTCAAAAAGCAGCACATATTAACCATAAATGTCACAAGAGTTGCTCCGAGGAAGAAGCCATCTCACATGCAGATTTATGAACTCATCAACGTTTCACACATAATGTCAGAAACAGGAATCCAATTAATGGCCACTCAGTTAGAAGAGCTGTTTGGGAAAGTTCCCATGACATTTAAGAGAAATGCCACTCGTGAACTGGGATTCTTGAATCTGTCAAACATCATTAGCAG
Source organism: Cardinalis cardinalis (assembly GCA_014549065.1). Lineage (NCBI taxonomy): Eukaryota > Metazoa > Chordata > Aves > Passeriformes > Cardinalidae > Cardinalis > Cardinalis cardinalis. The sequence continues at coordinate 3,990,057 of JACDOX010000020.1, forward strand.
AATTTTTATTTTAAGCTTARCAATGACCACATTTCAAACCTTCACCTGACTCTTGCCAGCACAAGAAACAGAGCAACAGAGTGCTCAGACGCACTAACCCGAGTTCCTTGCAGCACCTTGCCATAGCAGTGCTGTGTGGCATTGTGATAGTGAGAATGGGGAAACCAAGCTGGAAGGTGAACAAGTCTYAACAACTGCAGGTGGAATAAGCACATTTTATCACTAAAGATATTGTTCTTGTTGTGGTCCTCTGCCTTTTTAACAGTTTGTCCAGTATGGACCATACATGTATTTCTATGCTCTGAAATATAGGCCAAGTTAACATTGCACCATCCAACTGTTAGGGGCCAGTTTTATATAGAAATAAAATAACTCTTATCAAATAGCAGTATCTGCTTGGGGGAACATCATTTAGTTTGTCAAATGGAGCTTGGAAAGCTATCTGAGAAGAAGGATTTTAAATAGTTGTGCCAGTATAACTACCATGCAAAACTGTTTCCCATTAGATTTTCATATTTAGTATAAAGGTGTCTTATGCTACTATAGAATATCCATCTCCCTAGACAAAAATATCTGTATAACAAAAATTCCTGATTCTTGTTTTCCTAATAAATGTAATGAAAACTCATTTGAAGGTAGTGTGTATTGTTTTTCCATCACTGGATTAGCTGAAGTAAAGATTAGATTTGATTTTCAGTTAAGATTTATATTGTTTATTTAAATAGATATTATGAAGAGAAGGTGAATACAACATACAAGGATTTGCAAAGTTGGTATTTAGTTTCACTTGATTTTGAAGCAAACTCTGCCACATTTTTAATGAAATATCAAAACCAGCAGACTACAGTTCCAGGCAAATCCAGACCTAGAGGTTCAGGGTAAGCAGCTGAACTCCAAACGTAGAAATTCAGAAATGTCTATGCCCATGATTTCTGACTCAATATGACAGAGAAGTGACAGCCCAAACACCTGACATTTTTTGTCAAGTGAGCTGCAGAAGACCTGAGCCTGACAATTTGGAAGTTGCATCTTTTCCCATCTGGAAGATTGGTAAAACTGGGTTATACAATTTTGCAAAAAACCAAACATTACAAATGGAACCCTCTATACCAATAGAGCCCAGCAAGAACGATGCCTGATGACACCCAGAGATTCAACAATACTAAAATATCACCATGATCACCATTTAGTGTTTCATACACTGTTGGAACTCATTAAAGTCCTTTAGTAAAATCAGTGTCAGTGAATTTTCCGTAATACCTTTGTATCCAGTCTCCAAGTCACTGATATCCTTAAAAAAAAAAAAAAAGAGAGAAGCAGTTTGGATCATTCATTGATTTCAAAGCAGGTATGAACTAAAAGTGAAAACCTTCCAAAGTCAGGTTGCTGGTAGGAAGGTAATGATTCATACTGCTTCTATTATAGCTAAGAAAAATGAACCTATCTGGATATGAAACAGAAATAAAACATCAAGACATGTGGGTTCTACCAGTGAACTATTAAATTGAAGTTAAAAAGTTGGCAACACAGCACGTAAAAATCTGGAATTGTTACATCTGCTGCCTGATTCTGAAACCAAATCATTTTGACTTAAAGAAAAAAAAAAAAAAAAAAAAAAAANAAAAAAAAAAAAAAAGGGGAGAAAGAAAAAACAGGAGGGGTTGAAGAGGGAGAGACATTTTAGCTGAACCACCTTCAAATCCATCTGCATTTATCCAGATGAAACCGTAAAACCTTTTGAGGTCTGCTAATTGTTACCCTGCTGCTCAAACTCTCCTGTGTCATCCAGCAGAGATTTTAACCTTAGTAAGTATAGGATAATGAGTGCTTATATGGCACAAAGGAACTACAGTGCACTAAAAATAATGATTCTGTCAGTTACAAAAAAGTATTTAGTCCATAAAGTGATTTTTCCAGTGTTGCAGTCAACTGCCTTCAATGTCTGTTGTCTCCAAGGCTGAGTGAATCACCTTTTAAATATATATAAAGATCTCCTGTGAAATCACTTTGTCAGTAGCTCAGCTGTACAAGGTAGAGATAACCTATATCAAAAATTCCTGACAGGGACTGTGCTTCCTTACCAGGTCTTTGAAACCTTCCCACTCAGTGACCTCAGGCTCCAATGAGTCACTGTAAAAAAGTCAAGCTGCTCTATGTAGGTAATGAATGCACAGATTCATACTGCTGCTATTACAGCTATGAAAAAAATGAACACTTCTGAAAATGAAAATCTGTGGAGTTTATATTTGGAAAAAGAAATGTAACAAAATCTCACCGATTTCACAGTGTGCGTCTATACTGTCAGATGGGTTCAGCACCTCTTTCCCTCTGTGACACCAATCTCCAAGTCATCTGCACTGCATGTGTGTTACAAACCAAGTTCTCTTCTTAGCAAAAGGAGCCAGAAGAGATTCTTGGTCAGGAAGTTGCATTGCCCAAGCAGTATGGATGTGGTGAGCCTTGCCCATGCCATGAGGCKCTGCGCTTGAGTGGGACAGGTATGTGCTTGCTTGTCTGAGGAAACAAGGCCACARTGAGTGTATTCATCATTTCCACTCTAATCAGTCTTTGTGGCATCATTCCATTATGACAGATACATGGAATTGCTCTTTCTACCAAGGCCTAGCACGGAGCTTTGCCAAGACACTGTGGCCAGCTAGAGGAAAGGGTAAAATGAGGTTTTCTCCTATTGCCTTCCTTTTTTTTTTTTTTCCTTCTCCAATATAAAACCTTTACAGCTTAGATTGTAGACTAAATGTAGTCTTAGGTGCCAAACAGCACCTGGCATTCATTGCAATGCATATGCTCTTATACAAACTCAGCCTACTATACAACTCATTATATAGTCTTTCATTTAAAAAAYCACTAAAACCAGTGAATCAGAAATGAGCTCTTTCACTCTAGTCTTTCTTATAGGTTTTCATAAGGAGAAAAAGTTGCAGATGCATTTCTTAAAATTCAGCCAGTGGTCAAACTGCAGGAGAATAAGTGAGAGCTGAATGAGTTCTCTATTTTACTGAATTAATTTGAGCCCATACTCACCTTACCCAGTAACACCTACCAAAAAGCCGTAAGGCAGGAGCACAATCTCCCTGAATTTTCCCTTTGGTTTGTCTAAAAATACAAACACTACAGGGAATTATTCACTCCCTATAATTCCCTATAACTGATCAGTGTGAGGATCAGCTGTCTGAATTCAGGAGCTGCTCAGAAGGGGCATGGCCCATGAGGCAGCAGTGTGGCTCCCTGGAGGTGTTTCCAGTATCTTACAAGTGATTTAATTGGTTTCTTCCCCCTATGAGTAAGGTTGAGGACACACATCCACGTTGCTCCCTCACACTTTTTTGAGCAGATGCCCACATCCAGACCTGGCTGTGCTGAAAGCCATTGCTATCCCCCTCTGCCTACGTATGCAAATACACAACTCACTCAGAGTTGTGCAAATTCACYCCAGAGGCACATGAAACAAAACTCATGTTCCTTGTGTGCCACTTCTTTTGTCTAATTAATACTCCATATGGTCTCTCAAGGAGGGAACAAGAAATCATGAGAGAAATATATTTTTATAAATATTTGATGAAACTTCAGAAATGGTCCCATCTTCTAATAAACATCATTATTGTTTGTATACATCTAGATAGGTGCACACATGTATAGATTTGTATTATCAATCACACCTTGGAAAAGCAAAAATACAGGGATTTGCAGTTAATTACAGGTCCATCTGGTCTCTGTGGGTTGTTAGCAGGGTAGGAAGTAATATAGTTGCAAACTCAGAAGCTCAAATTCAAATCCAGCTTGTGGGCTGTGGATCACACTCAAGTCTGCTGTCATTTCCTGCTCTCAGCCTGAGGGCCATCCTCAGTCCCAGGGCAATTTTGAAGCACAACTCTCCTGTTTTGGGGTGTGGTTTTCCTACCTTTTATTTTTCCAGACATGTGTATAGGACTTCATTTTCTTTCACATCTGTTTAATATGAAAACATCATGCAACACACAAGGACATATAGTTTATGACAGAACTTGTACTCAGTCAGATGAAATGGAGTGAACAAGCCTATTCTGAAGTCCTAAATGTATATAGGTAYATGTATGGCACACATCACTATCAGGACAACTGGCCAAGTAGGACAAAGTCTGCTTTTGCCATTTGACAAACTGGGAATTTTTACTTAAAATTGATGAGAATTGAATTAATAACTTTGGTTTTTTCCTAATAAACTGGAATGTGTTGTCATCTGTTTTGAGACATGTGCCAATATATGTCCCAATATAAAGTAGTTGACCATATTTCTGACAAAATTCATTAAAAGCCATGGCAATTGATATCACAAACAATGAAGCTAYTTCCTATTGCCCATATTCCCTATATCAATTGGTCCTCTGTATGGTCTGGATGACATGGCCTTCAAAACCTGAAAATAGTAACAAACTAATTTCTAACAGAGGTTTTACTGGTATTCCAATGATCAAAAAAGGCAAGGACACAAACAGGTCAATTTGAGGGAATGCATTCTTTTAAGACTCATAATTTCCTAGGATTTTAGGGCAGCCCATAATTCCCCCCCTGCTGTTTTGTAAATTGACAGGTCAGAGTGTGACCTGACTGCTTTTAATAAAAAGTTATGACTATGTCCTCACTGCTCTGTAACCAGTTTCTAAGGTTCTGGACAACAAAGACAAGGGATGAAATATCTGAACCTATAATTTTCTTGCAAACTGCTTCATGTTTGTTTCCACTGACATTGCTATGCCAGATTATCACATCTGTCAAATAATACTGATTTGCATGAACACAGAGGTTTAATTTCTAGGAAGACAGTCCTCAGGAAGAGAGAGCAACACGCTAAGGTTTGTTTRTTAGTGTATTTTATAAAGTGCAATGCAAGCAGGTCTGCTTGTGAGACAAGTCATTTCCATTTTTCTGGCCTTTTATTTCTGTTTAATTTGACCAATGTGTTTTGCCAAACAATGAGGTTTAACTGCCTTCAATGCTGTTTTTCACATGAGATCAGTATAAAACATTTCTGTGCTTTCCTTACATTTTGCAATTCTTACACRATGTGTATATTTTCCTTTGGAATGACTTGTACATATTCCTTTGGAATTACTTTTTTAAAAGTCCTGCATAATATTTAAATACAATTCAGACTGAAAATATGGCCTTGAAATATCTTGTCCCAACCAATACTGTGTTAGTAGATGTATTCTCTGTGTAAAATGTTGTCTTCAGCTATTTCAGTTCAGCTTAGAAAGGTGAAAATTTTCTATCTTGAGAAGGCAGGTAGATGCTTCAACTCTTGAACTGACTGCACCATGCCTTAGCCAAATGATATAGAGCMTTAATTTTAAAAGAAAAAAAAATCTGTCTGTTTTGTCTTCAATTAGGAAAACATTTCCTGTAAGTATAAAAGTGATCCCTGTGTGTTTGTGAAATGCGCAGGGGGTTTTAGCACTAAAATTAGAGCTCTGTAGTCTTTTTTAGATATTTTTGAAGCACAGAAATTACCATTTCTCTGACCAGCATACAGCCTCATTAATCTTGGATGGCAGTAGGTATATGAAGCATAGAAAAATGGTTTGGTATCAACCATAACTCAAAAAACTTCTTTCCCTTTAGAGTGAAGAGCATTCCCATAGCCCTAAAATTCTGCTTAAGAAATAATGTGCCACCTTTACTGACCAATGTGGTTTTTTTCTTTCCAGTTATACTTATTCTGCAATCTTCAGAAAAATATATCCATTCAAGGTTCAAATTTAGAAGATGGATAGTTTCTAAAGTTCTGTTGACAGTTTTTCTACAACCATCTTGTAGGGCATCTTGTAGTCTTCTTAAAGATTTGGGATTTCCATCTGACTGAACCCTGCCTTTCTCTCACCTGCACTGAATTTTCTTTTCTTAATAGTGAAGAAGAAAGTAAATATATCTTTTTCAACCTATTGTTTTCCACATTTTTGTACCCAGATTAATTCCATGTGATTCTGCTTCCAAAACTTCAAAGAAAGATCTGTGTAAAGTTTCTAACCACCTAAAGCTCCATTCACAGTCAGAGGAAGTAAGGCAGAGCAGGAGATTCTCAAGATCTGACTTTACAGAAGTCTACAGATTAGGAAAGCTTTTTACAGAGTGAAGACATCTGTACTCCACTTAGACTTTGATTATTTGTCTAAATTTAGACTAATTCAGTACTAAAAACTGAAATCCATCCATTTACCCTCAGGTTCTTGGTATGACTGTTCTTTTCATTGTTTTGACTTGCAAAGTTCTGTTAGAATCTAAATCTATATATTTTCCATATTAATTTAAATTTACAGTGCATTTACCTCACTTTGTGCCAGTGTTGATTTTTGCTGGAAAGGGTTCTTCAGAACTGACAATATTTACCATTATCTTCATTGTTTAAGCTCCTGTTGTCACTCGAAAATTCTTACATACTGAGATAATTCACCAGAGCAGTTTCTGGAGTCTTCCATCTCCTGTGAGCTACCACTGTGCTCTTAATTGTGAACTACTCCACGTCTTCATGCCTGAGGTATCCATCCTTGCAGTGCTTCAGATCTTCCATCAACTCAAACATGTGCAGAAACCATGGTTCAGGGGCTTTAGCAGACAATTTCCATGGCCTGGAAAAAATTATTTTGTCAATGGTGAGCTCTGAATCTTTTAGTAGCTTCTTTCTGAGTGCTTTGCCCTAGATGGTCTCATAATTTAGTCAGATGTTAAGGACCAAGTTGAATCCAAAACTGAAAGATATCTTGGTATAGCTTGAAATTGTACAAATTCCTCCACAATTCTTGCAAACCTCTTTTTTCTATCTGTCTAACAATTGTTCTGATGATTCATTTTCATGTGAAGTGTGAAGTACTCCTTGAATTTTTTACTTCACTTTCAGAGTTGGCCTCTCTGCTTGAGTTACTAAAAACCATTTAAAAATCAAGTAGTTCAAAACCACCTACTGTCAGAAACCAGGCTGCCTTCTGTCTTCCTTTTTAGTTTCTGCCCATTCCTTGTAGTTCCTTTTAAACTTCCTCCAGTTGTTCTCCAGATTTTCCAAAGGGTTTAACTCTGCTGGGGTCTTGAACAGCTCCTTTTTTCTATTCAGACATAGCTCAGTTGATTTTATTCCTGTTCCACTGTTTGGCTCAGCAGCCACGGAGAACAGGGAGATGGCAGAGACCAGCTCCACTTCACAAAGGCATTCTTAAAAGGCAGAAAAAATTAAATTATCCACCCTTCACAACTAGTCATTTTCTTCCTATTGTCACAGACAAACATAGCTTAAAGGGGGAGTTTCCCAAGAAGTGAAGGGGTAGCAAGAGACAGGACATAGAGAAGATGGGATGAGAAACTTTGTGGAGAACCCAAAATTGATGTGGCCTACTGAGAAATGTCGGATTTATTACAGAGAATCAGACACTGAGGAGCCTAAATAGCAAGCACTGCCCTTGCTTTTGTGTTCTTCCTCTTGAGTCTTCCAAGCTGCTTGTGCAATTAATATCCTTTGAGGCMGAAAAGAGCAATGGTATCTCAAAAAAACTAGCAACCTGAGCTGGAACTGTTGCTCTATTCAGGTTTGTTCTGCACCTTATAAGACCAGCATTAGAGGAAATGGACACATCTCAAAGAGAGGAAATGGTATCATTTTTAGCAAAAGTATAAAAATAAGTTGGTGATGCTATTCTCAGCTTCACCTTTTTATTCTTCTGAGAGTTTAGAAATAGCTTCATTATCTATATAAAAACAACTCCACTGAACTGAAAATGTTTTTCTTCTTATCATTTAGTTTTGTACATTATTGGCATAAAACCAGAATATTCCAAGTTTTCAATGAAGGAAAAAAAAAAAGAAGCAAAGAGAGATGGAACACAGCCAACAGTCCAGCTAACTAGGTCACTTAGTAGGGATAGGAGCTCTCCTTGTATCTCTTTGTATGCTTTTCTCTGTATAAATAACTAAACATTACTKCATTACAAAAGGGTGGATTCGCTATCTATGGTCTGATACAAAGTGCCATGGCTGGGCTATAAGACACTAATGGAAAAGCCTCTTTTCCTAATTATATAGATCAGAGATTTTATCTGCCCTTATGATCCAAATAAATCTTGGAGTGACTGGCATATTGTTGTCCTGTAATGAAAGTCATATTTTTGTGTCCCCAAAAATCCTTCCCTGACGCCAAAAAAATTATATATATCACCTAGAAGACACTATAATATTTTGAAGAAATTTTTTTCTCTAGAGGTTTTAATGGTAAGGCTCCTAATTTAAAAATTTGTGACCAGTTTTGGAAAAAGCTGRGATTTATATGCAGGTAACTGGTGAAAATGGACAAGTGATAATGAGAGGAACATTTTTGCAATGCATATATTTTCTTCAAATGTAAATATTAGAAAAGTTATCACCTTCAACAAAATTAGAAAACTAAAAATATTTTACTAAAATAGATTTCTTTTTTAAAATTGAGAATTAAAAAAAAAGTATTTGCAATATTTCACTGAGAAATATTTCTTGAAGTTTATTTATAACCTTTCCATCTGTTATTCTATTTACAACGTGTACAGGRCTTTTATATGAAAGTTTGCTAGTTTTTCTCATTGATGCAATAGAATTACTTCACCACTACAGTATTTCAGTTGTCTGCTGACATGGTTGGATGGAAATAACATAGGTAGGCATTGGGAAAAAAATGGAGTTATGCAGGAATAATCAAGCTTCCATAAATGGAGGAAACTTGTTTGCGTACAAAACATTTTTTAAAGGGCCATGTGAAAGAAGATTAGATTTGGTTGCAAGGAATTGGCACATAAAATCACTACAGAGGGTTCAGTGCTCGCTCTTCATCACAGTGCAGRGCCGAGTTCCATGCAAACACCTGACCTGTGTGCTTTGGATTCCAGCACATCACAGTAGCCTGTGGTTGTTTTGATGGGAAAGAAGGAGTGATGAAACAAACTGGGCATTTCAGTCCCTGCTCTACCTCAGCTTAAAACAGAAGATGCTGTGAGTGCTGCTCTGTTGTACGCTGATCAATGTGATTGCACCTTTGAAGCTGGCTGTACATCACGCAGCAAAGATATCTTTGATTAATCCCCTCCTGGTTAGTTTAAGTGATAGAAAGCCCCCTGAGGACTTAAACTTGCTCTCCTTCTTTTCAGAGATCAGAGACAAATAGTTTCTTCCTGTGTTATTCTTGTCTTGTGTAAAGAGGATTTGTACAAGGAAATCCCTGGTGTAAACAGTATTGAAAAATTGTTCTAAAGGATTAAAGCTTCTCTAACGATCTGTCCCAGGGAGTGTGTCTTCCAGCAGCTGCTCTCATGTAGAGAGATTTGGGCTTCAATAATGAGGCAGTGCACTATACATAATGTTTTAACAAGATGTGAAAGACAGAAGCCTCACCCTATTCTATTTATTAGAACAAAAAATAATGACTATTCTTGCTGTTTAAAGTGAGGTAATTTTGGTCAATAAATTATACACTCAAGAGCACTCTAGTGTAGCATCAATTTTTGCCTCTTTCTATGCCTTGAGAAAAAAGCAGGTGAGTACTAAAGAAGTAGGATTAGGATGAAATCCTACGGGCTCCTCTGAATTCTCAGATTTCCCCTGTACTGTTACTTTAAGATGAAAAGGACTAATTTTTTCCCAAAATCAGGCTGTTGTCTGATTTAGGTTTTAATTCAATAAGGAGAAATGCTTGTATGACTGTCAAAAAAATCTCTACAGCTCACTAACCTTTCAGCAACTTTATCCAATATTAATTTCTCTTCTCTGTATACATTGCCAAACAGACCAAATTTTTTACCTGAAGTAGAACTTAAGTCAGGACTTAATGCTTTGAACATCCTTCAAATTCATTGGCTTTCTCTTACTAAATGGGCATTTATTAGTTTTTCTGTTAGACCAAAGTTTTTCTGTTTACCCTCAGAAAAGGTAGAACAATTCCATCTCATGGGTAGAATTGTGTAAACATCCTGCCAATTATTTATTTTCGGAAATACAGAAGCCAGTGGAGCCACAGAGTTATAAGGTCATATTTGCTTAGAGCATAATCTGTGTCAAAGATTTCAGTCTGCCTATAGTTATTTTCTTACAGCAGAGAGACTACAGAGGAAAGGGAGATATAGACTGAATGCCAAAACAACACTATAAAGAATTCTTTTTGTTCCACAAAACAACTCAGAGAAGAGACATAAAAGGAGAAGAAAAACAGTTGGCGCTTCTCTGTATAAATTGTGACTCTGGAAAAAACTACTGTTTGCACACATGTATATGTACACTGAGATCAAGTTAAAATAGCCTCACAAACTCAAGTCTTTTTTTTTAAATCTTCCTAAATAGTGACCAAGCAATTTGAATGTTCTTTATTGATCCATACTTGTTTATGTGTGAATGGGAAATTCTTCTCATTTTTCACCAAAAAAAATCTATATGTGAAATATTTAAGATGATATGAACCAAAAGTAATGCAATTTTTAAATTTACTACCGTCTGTCATGTAAGTCACTGGAAGAAGAGATAACATCAGTTATCTTCTTAATGAACTACTTCTTTAGCCCGTTTTAGTCTTAAAGTTACAGAAAGWAATCCAGATACTTGGGTGCACATCTGCCCCAGCTCCAGGGAGCATGGCCTGGGTCACAGATCTCATGTCCCTCTCCTGGCATCATTCACTTCCCCTCTCTCTGTGCTGGATCTGTTACCCTCACAGCTTCCAGCTTCCCTCTCTCCTTGCATGGTCTCACCTCTGCTGCTCTCTGCCTCAGTCCATGCTCAGGAGACATGAGCTCTCACATGGATATCCTATGTGAATGCAATGCAGCAAAMTGATAAATTCTTAAAGATGGCACTGAAAGAATTAATTCCACCTTTTTACACTTCCCATTTATCTTACTCCTCTATAATGTCTTGCCAGACTTAGAGCCTGAATCTGCCTCAAAGCAGCCCTGATTGCAGCCTGCCCATGAATCCTTGGAGTCTCCAGCACTTCCGCTCCTTATCCAGGTTTTGCATCCTTGTCTCACCCGGTCCTTCCCATGGAGCAGCTGTTGTTTCACAACTCYTCTCCCAGCCCATTCACACCTCTTGCTCTCCCCTCTGACCACATTGTCTCCATTTTCATTCTCTGCCCTRCTTTCACTGCTGGCTGGGAACCAGAGTAAGTGACTTGCTGCTGGGCACCAGGGGCTGCCAGGTTCCTGCCCAGACCTGAGCACCAAATTAGTCCAGCACAGTGAATCAGAGGTGCCTGCAGGATATTAATACAGAGGAATGCAAAAGAGAAGTTCTTTAGTAGAGGCAGAGGTGAAACCAAGTAGACTAGACAGGATCTTAAGTTAATAAAAATCAGCATAATTCCATTATTTTATATTTGCAAACTCCCCACCCTTGTGTATGAAATGAGAACATTGCTAACACAGCCCTCATTTCATCAGGGCACTTAAGCATATATTAATCATCTATATTTGTTCAGCAAAGTATTAAGCAGATGTTTTACTTTAATTCTCACAGAGGTCAGCATATAAGAGCATATTTAAATGCTTACGATAATAGAATTAGGATGGAGCATCTGGGCCTAAGAATAAAACCACTCTGCTGCACAACAAGTAAAAGAAATTCGAAGAGATAAAAATATCAGATTCATTCTTTTTTTTACACAACACCAGCTTATCAGATACATCATCTAACTTCAGTGCGCTTCTGTAAATTTGTTACCTTCCATAAATTTATTTTCTTAGATGCATTTCTTGGTCAGCTAAAATTGTTCATTTAAAGATTTCAGTTACTTTTCTGATCTGTACTTCCCTACCTTCCTTTTTTTGCCACACTTAATATATGATCAAGAGAAAATGAAAAAGAGAGAAGGACTAAGGAACGCAATCACAGATTTTCTAGTAACTGCTGAAATAACTCCCTGAAGATGTTGTGCTGTGCTTCCTTTCCATTTTTAGTTGGCAATGCTCAAAAGCACATCRGATGAGTGACCTCTTTTGTCCTATCCTTGTCCTCAAACATTAATTAGTTTATGCTTTGTGACTGACTCCTGCTGACTAGTATCTCTGAAGTTAATCATGTCACTAGGGACATTTGTGTAAGCTTAGGTTCTGTGTAATAGCACTAATTATAAAAGGAGATGTAAGGTTATTTGGCTAAAGAAGTGGTTTTTTTCAGAAGGTTACAGAAAAACAAGAAACATTTGCAGATATCACTGCTAAGAGAAACCAGTCAAATATGAACTGGCTTCGTGTTGCTCACCAGTCCATTAACATCTCAACTTGTCTTTCTTCACTCTCCTTTCCCTCACCCATGGCAATGTCCTATGGCAATGGAATTAGTTCATGCTGGGGTAAAAGGAATAAGGCTTTAGTGCAAATTTCCACAGAAAAGCTTAATGCAAGGGAAAAGGTGAGATGGAGGACAGGTTGTTTGAGATAATTTTTATAGGAATAGAAGAATATACCTACCTTTTTTCATTCATCCTTTAATGGGGCCATCACATCACTATGAGGAAGCTCAGTATCCTGCTCTTTAAAGTGAAATTATATTCTGAAAAACTCCTGAAAATGTAGTTYGTGTGTGGATTTTGTTTTGGAATGGAGAGTTCTGGCTTTTAAAATGTTTCCATTACCCTGAAAGGCAGAGTGAAGTCATCTTTTGTCGAAAAGCTGCAGTTTTGACCGGTGAAGGCATTGGGAATTTTTACAAAGTTAACACTGGTTGTTCTAGCAGTAAATCACAATGTTTGTCCCTGTTCTCTTGCTCTGAAGGGACCTTCATTTAGGATGCAAATGCAGACAAACTGAGAAGCAGTTTGAAASTTCATTTATGATAGTCATTACATTATTTTCACTTTGTACATACAGCAAGAAGCTGAAAAACAAAACCACTAGAAAGTGAAATTATTAACCACTGGTGTGAAAGGAAAATGGCATAAAATTTTACCAGTGTTCAGTGGATTTAAACWAGAAATTTRTTCAGTGGATTTAAACTAGAAATTCTGATGTATTTATTTAAGTAAAGGGGGAAAAATTCATTAATGTACAAAATTATGTCTAAAATTAATGGATGATTTTATAATATTTCAGACAGGATGGGTGAGGACAGGACAGGACAGGACAGGACAGGACAGGACAGGACTGAATGTCTGCATTTTATGTTATATAATATGCCACTGGAAGTATGAAAGTGCCAGAAAATATGTCATGACTATAAAAAGATTGCCAAGGAGGATAAAGATACCTATTGAAATCAGAATAATTCTGACCCTCGCAGAGCACCTCCTGCAGTAAATGTGGATAACAGAACAGCTGTTTCAATAACTAACACTCCCCACAAATGACAGCTTGAAGACTTATGCCAATGTCAATCATTCCTCCTGATGCTAGATCTTAAGTGCAAATGAGATAACCTCACTTATCCTGCCCTATCAAGAACAGGAACCAAAATGTCTTGATTTGCAAAGTGCTGGTGGCGCGATCCAAGCCCAGCAGAGTCCCTTTTGCAGAATGGCAGCCAGTGACAGGCTGCGAGACTGAAATGTTCTTCAAAGTTTCAATCACCCAAGGTGAGAAGAGACAGCATTTCACCCATATGTTCCCATTGCGCACATTTTAAAGGGCCAGTTCAGCAATTTAAATCAGGGACAGTACCAATCACAAAATTATACCTAAATATTTTCTGAATACATGCAATGAAAATGTAATTTCTGCCTAGGACATTGGTTGGCCTATTACTTCCTCCAGCTATTTGTCTGAATGCAGAGCAGGCTGAATTTCTGGGAAACTATTGTGTTTCAGTATGCTGTTATTTATTTAAAGTTAAATACATTAAAAGCTTTATTCCAATGTAGTTCAAAACTATCAACACAACTAGGAGTTGAACCAAGCCCAGCTCTGTCAGMCTTTCCTCATAAGAGAGATGCTCCAGTCCCATAATCAYCTTCATAGCCCTCTACTGGACCTGCTCCAGGAGCTCCACATCTCTCCTGTACTGAGGAGTCCAGAATTGGACACAGCACTCCAGAGTGGCCTCACCRSGGAAAAGGAAAGGGGYAGGATCACCTTCCTCAGCCTCTTCCCAATGCACCCCAGGATCCCATTGGCCTCCTTGACCCCAGGGCACTGTTGGCTCATGGACAATYCATCATCCACCAGGATCCCCAGGTCTTTCTCCRYAGAGCTGCTTTCCTGTAGGTCAGCCCCCAACCTGTACTGGGATTATTCTTTCYCAAGATCCTGCATTTGCTTTTGTTGAGCTTCAGATTGTTCTGTTCTTCTCTACCAATCTCTTGACCTGTTGAGGTCTTTCAGAAGGGCTGCCCAGCATTCCAGGGGATCAATTCCAGCTTTGTGTCATTAGTGAACCTGCTGAGAAGTCACCTKCCCCTTCATCCAAGTCATGGAYGAAAACATTGCMCAACACTGGAYCAAATAATAAATCTTGGGGGACACCACTAGTGACAGAGCTCCAGCTAGTCCCTGTGCCATGACCTCTCAATGCACCTCACTGTMCACTCATCCAGTCTACACTTCCTAGGCTTTTCCATAATGATGTTGTGAGAGATAGTGTCAAAAGCATCGCAAAAATCAAGGCCAACAATACCCACTGCTTTCACCTCTTCTGTCCAGGTAGTAGTTTCATCAGAGAAGGCATTTAGGGGTTTTTTTTACTCAGTTCTTCACTTGATCCTACAAATCCTTAAATCAGGAACCTTTCACCAAACTGTCTGTGAGAAGGAAAAGGTAATGTSTGACATCCTGGAAAGGGAAAATTCTCAGTCAGGTAGAAATTGTGTTTTGAGGTGGGTTTTATCTTACTCAGCTTTAGCTATGTAAAGGCTAAGCTTCTCCATTATCTGTGGTGAGAACTGGCAAAGGACAGCTATCCTGAAACAAATATTCCTGAAGGTTTCTGTCTGTCTTTATTGACTATTAGGAAAGCCTGTGAAGAGCCTTGGCCCAGACATCAGGGGTTTTATGTCTAAAGCTTGGATAAATTAATTCTCTCCATGGCCATCATAATAACTGTCACAATAATCTTTAGTTATTACAATAAGTCCTTCAGCACAGGAAATATCTTTGTGGATCAGTTTTCCTGCATTTGATTAATCACCCTTTCCTCAGTGCTGTGCCCTGTCTAGAGCGCTGAATAATCTCCAGCAACGTAAATCACTGTAAAACTTCCAATGCACCTCAGTGTTAGAAACCCTGGTATTTCAAATTCCCTATGTTTTATATGAGATACCATATTCATCCCATCAAAAAGAAAGCTGCTTCTTCAAGGGCACTGTGCTGATTCAAAGAGAAGTGTTCAGGAAAAAAAAAAGAGTGACACTAGGTACCTAATAGGGTTCAACAGAAAATTAGATTTAAAATATTCATGAGMCTAATAACAATTAATAACAGGAATTTTCCATTTGCAAGCAAGCCCAATCTACAAATATCTTTTATAGAACATCATTCTTGGTAGTGTAATGACAAAGTGATTTCCACCTCAACATAGAGGTGGAAATCCCAGGGGCATTTGGGTTGTTTTGTCTGTGTATCTTCTGGGTTTTTAATTGAAATGAAAAACTGCTTTTATTCTTCTTATTGGAATAAGGAAGGCAGGAGAAATCTGAGTTTTCTGGAATAAATCCTTCCTTCTGATAAAAACAGGGGTGTGTTATAGACCAACAAACTTGAAAAATAGCAATGCTGGGCTGGCTCTTCAAAATATTTGTGAGCTGGGAGGTTGCAAACAAGGTTAGACACAAGCTAAAAGAATTTGCAAAATGATGGCCACTTGATCTGTCCCTCACAAAAAGCATCAATCTCTGAGGGATTATACTTATCAAAATCTGATGAGATTCATGATTTTTAAATACAATATAGCTTAATCTAAACTGAAGACACTCTAAAGGAACTGTTCTACTTCTTACTGACTCCAGCAGAGTCAGTCCATGTGCTATGATGGCAAAAATGTCTTTAAAAAGACAAACACCTCAAGGCAAWGGGTGCTACTAAGTCTTCATCCCCATTTACAAGATTTATTAAAATAATATAAAAAGGCAATAATAGAAACCATCATTTTATCAAGGTGACCTTCAGAAAGGACATTTCAAAAGAATCTGCAATTCTTTACACATAATACACAATGCATACAGTCTGCAGCCACCTAACTCTGAACAGACTGCACTTAAAGCTTTCAGCATGTTAGTGGAAAGATTAGGTATGTTAATTGAATAATTGAAGCTTTATATAATGGTATTTATTCTAGATGAATTTATAATTTACTATTACAGAATGTTGTAACAGATTAATATCCACTTATCAGTCTCTGAACAACCCTGTATCCATTACAAGGAAACTCACTGAAAGATGGAATAATCACACTAATAGAATAAATGAACTGTTCACAGGGCAGTCTTTTTATTTAAAAGAACATGTGAGGCATCAGCAAGGACAGAAAGTCCTTGGAATGGGCATCTGTCCAGTATTAGCCTAAAGGACATATCTGGAGATGTTCTAGGCTTCCAATGAAAGCCAATTTTAGCATAAACTTCAGTAGTTGGGAAAAAAACAGGTAATATAGCTTGGTCCTTTGGATTGCTGAGCATCAGGAGTGAAGCCTTTCAGTTTCACAGTCCATCTGAATAATGAGTGTGAATAGTCAATTAAGCTAATAAAGATACAGGACATTAGTACATTCACATCAAGGTGATGTRTAAACTACTATCTAATGAATGCCTGATAGGTATATCTGAACTTAATTAACCCTTATCCTGTTCAAAATGAGAGTTTTAAGCACCTTACAGCTAGATTGCCTGTATTTGTAGCAAATTGTCAGTTATCAACATTTACCCTCCTTCTAACAAAGCCTAAAATGCAAACAATGCAAGAGTACTGAAGCAGAATTCCAGCAGGAAGTAGCTTAAATTTATTATATWTTTTWAAAAAGCCAAAACCTATTGCATAATTCTACTGGATTATTAATGCTTGTACAGAAGAGCTCRTCATTTTTAAAAGCAGATTTACATACTTCATCACCCCAGAAACCAGGGTGGCATGCCATGGTTTGAACCTACAGACTGTCTCAGTGGCACACTGGTACAGGCACATGAACAGATTGGTGTCATATATGGGAGATAGAGTGACTGCACAGGGGTTCTTTTGTGGTTTATCTACAAGGGATTAATTCAGCACTTTGACTTACTTTGAATATATGAAGTCTAACACATGATGCAAATACTGTGGAGGACTCATGTTTAAGATCTGTACCTGAGGCAGCTATATCTGTTCCTAGTATACTGAGTGGGCAAAAAATAGGCACTGCTAGGTTGCAATTCATTTTATTCTAAAATTGATATCTAAAATATGCCACATCTGTAACATTTATAACTTGTGTAACACCCAAGAATTGACTATGCTCCATCAACAACAAAGGTAGCCTAAAGCTTGATCTTGAATACACATTTTAGGCATTTTTGGTTTATTATTTGGGTTTTATTGAAATCAGTTGGAACTTTGATGACTGTTAGATATCCAAACAGTGCTTTCAAAGTGCATCCAAACAGATGATTTTTGTCCTGTTGTCTTTGGTTACAGGATGTATTTTTTTAGTCAACACTGAAAAGAAACAGCAATTCACAGGCAAGGTACTGTGAATAAGCTTACAGCTATACTGATGAAAAATAGGGGCCATAAGAAGTACAAGTCACACTTACAGTGCATGAAGATCACAGAAAGCATCATCAGGATAATCCACAGAGCATCAAAAATGTATTTAGGATCTAGCCCCTAGTGCATTTCTGGTGTGTGCATGGGATTTTCTTCTGAGGTGACAATTTGGTTTGTGCCAGAGCAGAGCCCTGGTAAAAACAAGAGTTATGTTTCTAAATAAAAGATATTTCTATGTTTTAGAAGAAAAAGCTTAATCATACCTCTTTGAAATATTAGCAGCAAATATTGGCACTACAAGAATTGCACTGTCACTATCTATAGGTGTTCTAAGATAAAGGCTTATCACATTTCAGTGGTACTGCCTACTGATGTGGCATTTGGTTCTCTTTGCAGATATGAAGGAACAGGGTTTTAATGRTCAGTATATGCTTTTTTAGTTTAGGAACGTGTTTTATGAGAGATTATATACRTGACAACCCCTCTGTTTTTACCTTTATATGTATTTGAGACAGGAACAATCTATTTATTTTGCTAATGTAAGATTAGTTTTATGAATATCCCTTCTCAGTCAAAGCGGTGAGGCAGAGATCACACCTCCTGGAAAATTTTGTGCATATAAATAGAGACATTTTGTAATTTATTTTAGATTGTATTTCTGTTCTGTTGCACAGTCCAGGGWTGTAGAACCTGGGAAAATAGAACTCTTTTAACAGTAGGCATCACATTCTGATATCTACAGGATAGTGATTTTCTCCACTGAAAACATACTAGTTTTCTTCACAATGTATCAAAATATTTCATCTGTGCAGAATGCATGAGTTGTTCAGAGTAACTTGAATAGACAAGGTACTAGACTTGGTCATACAGTGCTATTTTCATGTCTCATTTCTATTATTAAGCAAAATTGCAGTAGCAGTTCAAAGTTCAGACATACCTAGGAAGGAAGATAAGAGAAAAAAATAAGGAAAAAGAAATGCACTTTGAAAGTGCAAAAGACACAAAGCATTGATCAAGAAAATARTGACTGAATGAGAGTAGCTATAGCTGAAAGCCCTCTGCCAGAGTAGCTAATGGCCATTTATGCAGGAAAATAAAATTTTTGTATGCACAAAGAGATGTCAAACACAAATGTAAATGTGAAGAAATTCTTCAAACAGCACAATGTGACCACAAGCTTCCGTGTCTGGGCACTGTATTTTAAAAGTAAAATTACTTAAAGAAGGACTGAGAAGAGGACAAGCACAACAACAGAAAGACTCAAAAACTCCTTTGGCAGCTCAAAATGTTTAGAGAAATTGCTAGGTAGGCTTTTAAGAGAGACAAAACTGCACTGAGCCTAAGAAACAACTCTTCAAGAAATTAAAGTGTTTGAATGGAAATTGCAGTCATACCAGCAATGAAAGTAAAACCTACAGTATTAAAGTAGTCCAGAGCTTTATGGCTTTTTATTTTTAAGCAGAGAGAATTTCTTCCTTACCTGCCTCCTACTCCAGCTCCTGCATGCACAGAACTCTTCTTAGCAAAGACAAATATCCAGAGACTCAAAGAACCCCAAAACCTAACAAAGTCTTTGTCCATATAATTCAAAGTTAGKTTAGACAACTGAAGTTAAGCTGTTATGGTTTACATGACTGGCAGCTCCACAGAGAGCAGTAAACCATTCTTGACAGCCATATGTCCTGAGCACTTGTCCATACACATGCCCTAAACAAGACTGAAATTTGCACCTGGTTTACAGCAGGATACTTTAAATGTGCTGAAGGCACATGCCCTAAACAAGACTGAAATTTGCACCTGGTTTACAGCAGGATAGTTTAAATGTGCTACAGGCACATGCCCACAGTGGGGCCAAGTGTGGTGACAAGCTGCCCAAATCCTCAAATTATTGGTGGGMAGACAAAGCCTGGACATAGCTCAAGTTCCACAGGGGCCATGTRGAGTGTTTGTTCTGGCACTGAAACCAAATGACTTCTTACAGTGGCCCTCAATGTCTGATTTGTGCTTTAAAAATGAGTTATTTGTGTTCTTTCTCTCACTTTAGTCCAACACCAGATACATTTACTCTTTTTAGAGTATGACATATCTGAACTAGGGTAAATGGGTAAATTTACCTGAACTAGGGTGCATTAAATGGGTAAGTGATGCCTGCGAGATACTACCATGGAAAATAAGGATTTACAAATTAGAAGTTCCTTTAGAGGTGGTGATATGTTGATARCAGAGGACAATTTCCATCTCAAATTCAAGGAATGGAAAATTGAGTAATCCTGTGGATTAGCTGAAGGCCCAAAGGATCAAGATGTACCAGGAAAGGGGTGAAGCTGGAAAAAAATTCCAAAAGTGCCAAAGAAAATAATATCTATGCAACCACTGTAAATATTTATTTCTTAAAAGTAAAATCATCGCAGTGGTTCCCTAAATTAGGAATACTTTTGAAAAACAGTATGTCTCCRGCTTTCATTTTAAATCAAGTTTCAAAATCTCATCTCATTTTAAGTTTGTGTTGCATCAAGAAGCATGTTCATGACTAGGCCAATTTCAAGTCTTCAAAATTTTTAGGTTCAAAATAAAATTTTTACATGTTATTCACAAAGTTTAAAACAATCCATCAAGGATCATGTGGAAAATTTATGCGCTCTGCTCCAGCCTCAYATTTTTAACAAAGGTGAAGGGTGTAAGGACATTAACCATCTCAGAATTTGTTCTACCTTCTCTACTATCTCATTTTCTGAATTCATGCAGACATCTCCAAAGGACCATACATCCCACCTGGAGACAGGCCTGCAAGGCCTGGGGGCTGAATCGCTCTTCTGAGTTAATTCTGACCTCTCACCAAGATTAGCTTGGACTAGCCAGTGAACCGTCAGATGACTCCCTTGAAGGCAGGGAGGCCTGAAGAGAGACATGRACAAATTGGAGGGCKGGGCAATCAGCCGCCATATGAAATTCAACAAGGGAAAGTGAYGAGTTCTGCAGCTGAGGTGGGGCTCCCTGGATGTATGGACAGACTGGGGAATGAGAGGCTGGAAAGCAGCACATGGAAAGGGAGCTGGGGGTCCTGGTTGATGGCAAGCTGAACATGAGTCAGCCATGCCCTGGCAGCTGGGAGGGCCAATCCTGTCCTGGGAGATCAAGGACAGCCAGGCAAGGGAAGAGATTGTCCCACTCTGCTTTGGGCTAGGGAGGCCTCACCTCCAGTGCTGAGGGCAGTTTAGGGTGCCACAGTATAAAAAAGACATTAAAWTATGAGAGATCATCCCAAGGAGGGCAACAAAGATGGTGAAGGGCCTTGAGGAGAAGSYGTGYGAGGAGCRGCTGAGGGCACTTGCTCTGTTCAGCCTGGAGAAGAGGGGACTGAGGGGAGACCTCACTGCAGCCACAGCTTCCTGTGGGGGGAAGAGGAGGGGCAGGCACTGATCTCTGCCCTCTGGTGACAGTGACAGAATCTGAGAGAATTGGCCTAAAGTATTATCAGGGGAGGTTTAGGTTGGATATTAGAAAAAGGATTTTCCYCCAGAGGGTGGTTGGGCCCTGGAACAGACTCCCCAGGGAAGCGGTCACAGCCTGGCAGAGTTCCAGAAATGTTTGGACAATGCTCTCAGGCCTGTGGTTTGATTCTTGGGGTTGTCCTGTGCAGAGCCAGGAGTTAGACTTGATGATCCTCCTGGGTCCCTTCCAACTCAGTGTATTCTCTTACTCTGTGACTAATTGAGTCAGGTCCCCATATCTGTGGTACACTCTTTCTACAAATAATGCAGAAAATAAAGGCAGCTAAAGATTCCAGGGCTAAATCATAACTTGTTGATGAAAGTGTAGGAGAAGATGCAAAGCCTTCATTTTTCCTGTTAAAGAAATATAATTTCTTTTTTCCGAAAAAGGAATTTTAAAAATTACATTATGTTTAGCACTGAAAAACAATGAAGTTACAGCAGGTAAGTGAATACTTTGGTTGCCAATAAATACCAAGTAAATGCTAAACAGAGCTCCAAGTGTGGGTCCTAGAGGGAGTGTGAAAGAGGCAGGATTATTCTAAACCTTCATATTTTGCTGGAATCTGTACTGTCTAATCACTCTTACTTTACAGATCAGAAAACCAAGCAAATGAAGAGCAACTATTTCAATTTATTCTTCCAATTTAGGGTTATTTAGGGTCTTAGTGCAAGACATCCCTGAATAGTTTGGTAAATTGACTTAGGAATGAGGACATATTTTCAACAGGTTTACTCAGCATTTAGTTATGTAGATTGAGAGAAAAAAATATAAGTGGGAGTAATRTGAAGAACATATTGTTTCTTTCAGATAAGAAATGTTTTATGAATCCCTATGAAGTGTAGGAAAATGCATAATGAAAAATTATGTCATCAATAATATAAAATGGAAGGAGAGAAATAAAACAAGTTAGGCCTGCAGCACTTTATTTATGTAAAATAGCTCTTCTATAACTTTGTCCTGATAAACAAAGAAAAAATATTTTAAACYTTTTTTATATAAGTCTTTATGGTTTTCGTCTACTGTTGAAATAAGATAGACAGTAATTAGTAATAGATACTGAGTGCAGCACCATGTCTTTAAAAGCAGCRTATCTGAAATATTTACTTTGACAGTGTTTAAGTCAAGGGTGTAAAAGGAAAGAAACCTTCAGCTTATTGCTCATTCCATTATGATACTTCCTATCAGTAGAAGCTCAGTGGGAGATACTTACCTTTACTTATCTCTAGCAGTAATACTGTTTGCACAGGTGACACAACAATTTTTATGTTCAAAGGCACACTTAGTGATACAAACAATTGTCTTAGTGCTATGTATGAACCTGCCGTAAAAATTGTGCTCAGTAAGCATGCAGGAAAAAAAGAAATGGATAGGGGAAAAGTATGATGTGGTCACCTTCTGCAGCAGAGTGCAGATGTTCTGTCATAGTTATTAGGGAATTCAGTCTTAGCTCTGTCCTGCCAGAGTACACCACATTCATCTGTGAGATGGGAGGCAGTTCCCTGGGTGTAAAAGCTGTTGTCCTCAGAGTGGGATCATTTGAAAGGAAGGACAAAACCTGATCCAATGTCATCAGCTCAGAAAGGATGAATAGAGCTCTGCCAGCTTGTAAAAGCAGAGGATCAAATTCAAGGGAATCCCAATTATCTGCCGTGGGTCTATTTGTGCAATGGCAAGCTACRATAAAAGTAAAATGAAGAAACATAGACAGAAGTACTCAGAGGAGAAAAAAGCTTTCCCAGGGTTTAAAAAGAAAAAAAAGTGCTGGCCTTCATCACATTTAMAGAGTGTTTTAAGAGGACATTATGCTAAAGGATACATTGGAGTTATTAATAATATAATAAAATTAATGGTAGAGGTAGGATCTGGCAGTAAAGACTGGACSTTTCTTGAAGTTAGGAGTCAAGATTTCAATAGTTCAGAACTCTGTAGTTATTTATATACTGCATTTTGAATGTCACTTTCTGTCTAAAGGAGCAGAGAGTGAGGCAGTCTGCACTTTGGATAGRCCTCCAGAGATCAGCAGAAATAGCTGGAAGCTGTAGATTTGTAAATCTAAATGTGTTTTGCACCWTTATTTTGCTTCCTGTATAAGATGGAAGTGATGCCTGTGAGCTTAGGAAGCTGTTTCRTGCACTGCTGTTTTGTTTGCTGTTTTGCTGTGCTTAGGTCAGGGGTTATGACTAATGCTGCTATGGACCTCTCTGCATTGGAGCCCTTCATAGGGGGCAAAAGGCATTTTTAAGTTCAGTGGAGCAACCGTTTTACAAATGTAAACCTCTTTATAAATAAATAAATAAACCAAATTTAAGGTATTGTCTAAAAAAATTGATGAATGAAAAGGTGTCTCGGTATTAGCTGGACTTCTACAAGTTTAGATAAAGGAAGAAAACATTTCTTGGAACTCCAAGGATGCTGTTAAAAATGGTCAGTCTGGCTGCAAACTCCAGATAAGTGCCCAAGGACAAAAAAACTGCATCACAGTTCCAATGCTAGTGTTTAATGTGAAATTATATATTTGGCTGGAAAAGAGCTCTTTGTCTGACACAGAGCATGGAGCTTTTGTTTATGATGTTTATTAGGGCTTACCAGGAAAGGTGGCTAATGTAGGGTGATAAGAGCATTACTAATTTTCTTTGACAAATGGCTCTCAGATATTTTCCATTGTACATTGGTGCATTAGACTGCAATTTCCTTCATGAATTTCCTTTCCTTACAGCTATGCAATACTGATTCCATGGCAATTCTAATGCTCACACACAATGAAGTAGTATAAAGAGTGCTAAGAAAACAAGTTTATAATAAATAAACATAAGGCTAAATATTTTCGCAGTCGTGCTTCTTCAAACAAGCCATAGCTATATGAAGCCTGGAGTAATTAAAAAATGCACACCTAATACCGATATGTTACAAGAAATTATTGTCTTATCTTGCCAGTATAATTTTCAGTTTCCCTTTATTATAAGACCAAGTAGTATTAAAAATACTGCTTTCAGCTAAGTTAAAGCTGAAGGACCTGTTTTTCTGCATAAGAGGTGAGACCAGTGTAGGCTTCTCTGCTTTTACTCCTGGAAGCAATTTCCTGACAAGAGTAAAAGAAGGACAAGTACTGAGATGAGATACTTTTGTTAGAGAAATGATCCCCTGTCATTCTCAGAAAGGACATTTGAAACTGTTTAGTTGAAAATAGCTACAATAAAATCTTAATTTCTAGCTGTGATAACTACTTAGAAAATCTCTAARACATGAAAAAGTCTCTGGTTTTAATCAACTAAACCAAAATCGTTTGCTTGAACCGAGCACAACCAGACCCTGGAAGCTGTATAGGCTAAATAGAAGAAAACTGAAAGCCTTAGGAATGTGGGGAACWGTTATTTTTCAACTTTCACTAGAAAATATTATGCAATTTTATTTTTTTTTTACTTGGACAGAGAGTATCTGAACTTGTTCTGAGGGACTGTGGCATCTTTCACAGTGATCCCTTTCACCTAGAAGGCCYCTTGACAATTTTTTAAAACCTTGAGGAGATCACATAACTAGWTATGAAACTCTGTGTCTGTACCATGCTCTCCCTGAAGACCTACAGCTTTCCCATGTAAGTGCTATTTCCAGCTGCCAATTTCATTACTTTGGAAAGAGAGATTGAGAGTAAGGAGTAATATCATGTACCCCTTGAGCATCCAGCTCTAACCCCCAAAGAACAGCTCTTCATTACTAGGTTTGGTTTAATGGTAYAAGCCATTCGAGTTGAAGGTCTTCATTGGTGTGTTCAGTGCTRCAGGATATTTTAAGAAAATCAAGTTCATTCAGCTCTATATGATCATAAATTATTTAAGCCATGTGTAATAGTAACTGCAGTAACTTAGTCCTGMAGCAAGAAACAATTCATGTGGATGGCATGTTGAATTCTTGTGAGAGAGGTATTACTTGTGTTGTAAGGCTGGACAATGAAAATGTCCAACCTTGTTATTTGATATGAAGGAAAAAGCCTTTTACCCAGCTCCAGAGAGCTGAGGCACKGAAATGGTCTCAGGGTTTGGCAAACTTCTGTCTTTTCTCTTTGAAGGCAAAGACATCTCACCTTTTACTTAGCAACCCTTCCACTGTCCCCAGACAAGAGTTTTCTGCTGCTGGCACGGCAGRAAAACCCTCTTGGGCTTGTGCTTCCTGGAAGTAATAACAAGAACAGGTCCAAATCCTTTTTGTTCCACAAAAAGCATAGTAAAASTGGGATTCCAAGGATTCAGGACAGCAAAATGGAGTCTTTGCATTGGAGAATGTGCTGAGATGGAGTAATTCTTGGTAATTAAAGCCAGACAATCTGTCTTCAAGGAACAGAAATGGGAATCATTTGCTGTGGACTCTTTTCATTCCTGCCTGAGAGATTGTTACTTCTCAGTGTCTGTGAGTTTGGGGATTTATTCCCAACAACTAAGGCCTTTTTTTTTTTTACCATTTGAGTTGATTCATCACTCAAGGATTCAGTACCTTTTAGAAATCAATACAGGRGCACATATGCTCTTGAGCACTTTACCCCTGCATGGTTTTCATGTCCCTCATGACTTCTTTGATTTTTTGGCACTTCTCTTCAATATCTTTTAYTTTTGACTGCAAAAGAGATGATTGCTTGAGGTGGAACAGAAAGTTTTTCCATATTTGTATTTTCTGTTGTTCTAATACAAGTATAAAGCTCATCTTCACTTGTGACATTTTATAACACTGATCTGTCTTTTGCTACTTGTAATTCAGGAATGGTACTGGGAATACCAAAATACGGAGTGCAGAGCACTGAACAGCCATCCAAGAACCACAGTGTTCCTGAAATTTTGAAGTTGCCAAGATTTTAGTGAGCAAGTTCTGGAAAGYGCCAATCATTTACATCACCCTGTCAAGTGATGTCCCTACATAAATAATCATAATGTATGGATGAAGGAGGGTGTGGTGGGTTGACCATGGCTGKACACCAGGTACCCACCATGGACATCCATGGGCTGCAGAGGCACTTCACAGGGTGAAGAAATTCCCTTTCTTCACCATGGGTTGAAAGGGAAYTTCAGCTCTGGCACCTGGAGCACGTCCTGCCCCTCCTTCTGCACTGATCCTGGTGCTCATTATTTAATATTTCCTTTGGTCCAGGGGTTTTTCAGATGCCTTCTGTCCCTTTGTGGCTGATAGAAACTGATGCCTTGAGAAGGTTGACCTAGAACGGAATTAAAGAATAAAGTAAGGATTTATTAGAAGGTCTCAAAAGATCGACCAGTACAAGAGCCTGCCCAGGGCTACARCCAAGATGAACCCAAAATGGTCACAAAATGCACGACCAGTCACAGGGTCTCACACTTTTATAAGTTCTGGTCCATTAGCATATTGAGGCTAATTGTCCAATTACAGCTTTAGCCCCTCAAGTCCCATTCTTTGTATTTTTCTCTCTTCAGTCCACATTGTTCATGCTCTTGGGCCTGAGATYTGGRTGGTTGTCCTTAGTCCCARGCTAGGAAAGGAATTGTCTCTTCTAGCTACTCAGTGAAGAGAGCTTACCATCCCTTAATTTGAAGCGCAGAACAACAAACTAGAGCAGTACTTTTCAGAATCTGAATAATATAAAAGCTAAAACCTAAGGTATACTTGCACATGCACAGGGGTATTTTTTCCCCTGTTTAAAAATGTCTTCCCAGAGTTTCTACCACTGTCATTGATGGATTCAGCCTTGACCAGCAGCTGSTCCACCTTGGAGTTTGCTGCCATTGGCCCTGTTGGACATGGGGGCAGCTTCTAGTAACTTCTCAAAGAAGACACCTTCGTAGCCCCCTGCTAATGAATCCTGGACACACAACCCAATATCCACTTTTTTAACCTATTTTTTGCTTTAATATTAAATACAACATCAATAAATCAATCAGAACTTGATCTGCAGCCACAGGGATATTAATAACAGAGACAGAGCTGTCATCATTCCAGTCAGGCAACACCTGGAGTGATGTGTGCAGTCCCAGCCCCCAGACACCAAGGAAGGCATGGACAGACTCTCAAGGAAACAGAGGGTCACAATGATTAGCAGAGGTCCAAAGAATCTGTTCTACAAGGCAAGACTGAAGGAGACAGATTTTTTTCTCCCTGCAGAAAACAAGGCATATGGGCACCTCATCAAAGTGTTCCAGTACTTGCAGGGTGRCTACAAAGAGGATGGAGGCTCTCTCTCTCCACAAGTACCCACATGGAGAAGACAAGCTACACCAGGAGGGGTTACAACCCAAAATAAGAAAAACTTTTTTTTTCTTCAGCGAGAACAATCATTCCCTGGAACCTCTCCAGGGATRTGGCAGAGTCCCCATAACCAGAGGTTTTCAGTGGGCAGTTGGAGAGGRTGCCAGATAATCTCACATAGTCTCTCTTTCCTACAAACGGCCTGATGTTCTTTTGAGGTCCCTTCCAACCYGGCTGATTGTATGATATGGCAATGATATGGCATTTCTGCGGCATTTCTATGGCAATTATACCATTATTTTGCCATGAACAGTGAAAAAGCACTTATTTTTGTTTGCTTTAAGATTKCTACCTGCTCATTTCACTTGAACCTCCTTTAGATCTTTCCTGAAGCAATGAATAAATATTTCCTGTTCACATGACTTATGAATAATTCATGACTTTATTGATCTCTTTCTGAATCATCTTTCTCCTATACARAGAGCTCTAATCAACATAAGCCATTCCTTACCTTTGATCTCATCAGTCACCTTTCCATCTACTTTTTCATCTACTCCATAGAGTTTCCTATATGTTTTTAGTGATAAGGCACACCAGAACTGTACTCAGATACTTACAGAGTGGGAAAATCATTGAGCTGCATGTGACATAATAATGTTTTATGGTTGGTGTGGTGGTCATGTTTGTTT
This sequence comes from Cardinalis cardinalis, assembly GCA_014549065.1. NCBI lineage: Eukaryota > Metazoa > Chordata > Aves > Passeriformes > Cardinalidae > Cardinalis > Cardinalis cardinalis. The sequence continues at coordinate 4,018,099 of JACDOX010000020.1, forward strand.
GATGCCTCTTAACAATTCCTAACRTTTGTTTTGCTCTTTTGACTGGCTGTTCAGTATGGCGCTGTTATTTTCATAAAACTGTCAACTACTTCACTGACATTTTTTTCCCACATTGCAATCTGCAATATAGAAACTGAGTTTATTTATAATGCTGAGGTTTTTTTCTCCACATGTACTACTTTGCATTAATGAACACAGGATTTCATCTGCCATTTTGCTACATTTTATGCATTTACTCAGTAACATAAGCAGTCAAATTCCTTTCAACCAATATGTTCTCATAAAACACACATTTTGATAACATCAAAAAACCTGTTTGTGCCCTCTACACCCACTACATCCTCTGCTTGCGGGATAAAAGCAAGTTGAGAAGACTGTAGGAAAAAGATCTTGAGAGACAAATATGTATGTCAAGGTTTCTCCAAACTTTCTCTTCATAGAAAATCTATTTGTGACTTCCAAGATGGTATAAAGATAACCTGTCAGTCTCCCTTGTGACTGTGAAGATGGCRCTACTGAAAAGTACAGATTCTTTCCATTAGGATCATCCTATACAATATCTGAAAGGTATTTTTGGATAGAATTTTATATATAATCCAAACATGAGAAACCATGTGTGTGTATATATATATAATTTTAAGACTTTGGGTCACCCAGTTTTACAACACGCATTATGTCATTGCCTACCAGGGCTCCAAAATCCTAGATTTAATAGGCAAATTGCATATCTGTGGTGAGGTTACTCTAACTGTTTATCACCATTAGGAATATCATAGAGAAAGTGCTAAATTTTGCATTTTGACAAAAATTCCTCATCTGCGTTGAAATACATAATTCATGCTAAGAAATATGTTTTCTGGATTAATAGATCATGGAAATGGATTAACCTAACCCATTCAAGATATTCTTAGAGTTGCCTAAGATGGTAGAATTCTTCTCACATAATTTTAGATAATTCTATTAAAGATGCAGACTTTAAAAATCACCAACAAATGTTATTGTCATGAAAGAGATGCACTTTTAAGATACTAATCATCTGGCCTATTTTAGCAGAGGGTGAATCACCCTTACCTTCCTTTAACTATACTGAGCAGGTCTTCAGTGACCATAAGGGCATTTAGGTGATCAGCTGGGCTGGAGCACATCCCAGAGTAAAATGAAGCCAATACTTTGCATCAGGTATTCTAGGCTGTAAAGTATACTGAAGTGCATTCAAAAATTCCATCTTTTCCAATCAAAATAAGCAAGAGACTTAAGAACGAAAGAAAGAAGCCATTGAAGCAAGGGGGAAAGTTGTCAAAGAATTAAGCACTCCAAGAATGCCACTCCATTTTGCATTCGGGCAGAAATCTGAAATGCTGGCAGTCCTGGGCTGGAGCTCAGGATGTGTTCATTTCTTGATAGTTCTAATGTGCCTGTCTTCTCTCTCAGAAGGAAAGATGTTACTGAAAAAATGTCAAATGTGGTCTCACTGGAGAAGTAGTAAAATTAGTCTATACAAAGATCAAATAATATTGAGGGAGTAACAAAGACAAAACCACTGTTGGAATAAAGTTTCATTTGTTAGGCTGGGTAAATGACAGGAGTAATTTGCCTCTTTGTTGTGGAGATTCTGCAACTTTGATTTTGTGTTACAGTTTTGCCTCTGGATTTTCTGTTTGACTGATTTTGGTTTTAGCTTGGCTTCTGGAAGAATAAGGACTATTTRTATTGACAGTTTGTTCTTTCTTCCCATATATTTTTCATAAATATAATTGAGTGTTATGAAAATGTCAGTGAATTTCCTAAAATCTCTCTGAAATCAGAGAGMGAAAAGAGAGACCTTCAATGCTTGAAAGCCTGCAATAAGATTGCATTTCTTATTCACTATGAGAAAATTAATACAGAAAAGCAAGTACAAAAAAGTGTCATAAGACTTCTTCTTGTGCAACCACTAATATGTRTTTAATTGTTTCATTATTTTGTTTAATATATTGCTTTTGTGTTTGGTGTAAATGATATGAAATGTCTATGGATTTTCTGTATCCAAAGTAAAATATTTTTATAAAAGATAATGCTTGATGTCATGACCATTTTTGATCTTGTAAAAAAATACATGGTTTCTGTTTGAAACATTTTACCAGCAGTCTAAGATAACAACTAGAATGCTGAGAATGATGAGCTGACAACACATTTCCCAGTTTCTTGTGAAATTAATTATGTGTACRTGTACACACAACAAAAAAAATCTCCTGCCCATTCTATAAGACCAATACATATGTTACTGTACATGTTCAAAAGCTGAAAGTAGTGCACTGCAAATCACAATCGAAGAAAAATTAGGGCAATGAGGCTTCCACAAATTCCTCCATAGTAAATTTGCTACACRGCTTGTTTTAGGGCTTTTTATTGCATATATTGTTTAATTGCTTCCAAAAATCAAAGTGACAGATTAAATTTCTCTGGATTTTCAAAAATCTCTTCTAACTCTTCAGACGAGCTTCAGTGTGTCTTGTCAGATTAAAATTTCTTAAAGCTTGAAAACCATGAGATAAAACTGAGTGACTCTGTCACTGTGAAGACACCACAGTCACTAACACCAGTCTTGGTCTGATAAAAATTTAGACAGGCAAAGACACTGAAATATCACCTGTTGTTAATTTTTAGCCATTATAAAATGGTTCACATTTTGAATTTTCTCTTTTTGTAAGTATAACACAGCAAAGCTGATCCAGAAATATGGAAGAGGCCTCTTGACTTCTGATAAATTTTTTGAGTACAGAGAAGATGTATTGAAACCAGCTCAACAAGAAGTACTTTCCCAGAATGAAGAACATCTGCTCACATCCCCGATGCCTTGGGAAGCCTGCAGGACTACATCAGTGTTCAGTGTCATTAGTGCAACTCAAAGTACCTGAACCTGTCCAAATTGCATCTCTATTCTCTAAAGAATAGAAATTTGGATGAACTAAGATGCAGAAGCAGAATTTAAAGATTTTATGAGAATAACTTAATGCTAGTTTTCYACTGCAAGTGTTTTGTAGCATATCTGCAGGCTTAGCAAGCTCTTTAGATTCCATCGCATAGTTACTGTAAGATTGCATTTCACTGAAATCTTCAGTGGAAGATATAAAAAATGGAAATTTCATGTGTTTGTGTTTCTTCTTCTGTCCAGCTGAGGACAGAAACCAAACCTATAATCTGTAGTTCAGAAGAAGTAGATGAAGTGGCTCCATGGTCTTCATGGGAGATGGAGAAACTTTTACCAGCTAAAGATCTGACCTTATGTCAGATGACATGGTGAAAGTAACAGGGAAGTTGGAAGCAGTTGAGTCTGACACAAGCCCTGTTACCACAGAAGGTTTGGGTGCCATGTGGGCTCTACTCCTCCATGGAGCCAACCCCATCAGGTGTTTTAGTATTTGACTTTGTGCCAGCCCAGGCTTACATCATGCTTGCTTAGCTTTAAGCTTGCTTTTTTCTCTATTGTTTTTCAAGATTCCTACTGAAGTGCCTTCAGGATTGATCCCTTTCTCTATTTGAAATGCAAAAATAAAGGTAAGAACAAAATCAAACAGGTCATGGCAGCTGACAGAAAGCAAAACCACAGTCTGTATATAAATGACTGGAAGGATATTTCTGGTGTTGTCACATCACCAAAAGTCTCTTAAAGCTTTCAGACTTTCACAGTGAGCAGCACCATCTGATGCCAGATAGATTCCTGGGACTGCTCTTCCTTTTTCTGGTGTAATTCAGAGGCAAGTTAGGAATTGCTTAAAAGATGCCAATTTGCTCTATAATTAATTGCCTTTCTCCAGCCAGCTTCAATTCACGGCAGACAAGGGCCTCATTTTTAACGATGTTGCACATTTTATCCTCTCCAATTGTTTAGCAAATCCTTTATTCTGTCGTAAGTTTTTCATTTCCCCCCTGACATTTCACCCACTATATTATGGGCATCATCTGAGGATTTAAATCCAAAAGCTATGCTGTGGTTCCAAAGCTTCAAATCGACATTGAAAGATGTAGTTCAGCTGCTCTTCTATAAATATGTAGCAATTATAAAGAAATAAGGGTCAATATAGACTCCCAGAGAGCTCTGCATTAACCTGCACTCACTATATTTAACTAGAGACATGAAAGCTACTTAGTTTCAAGGAAGCATTTAAGTATTACAAATTCATGAATTTACAAATTCATGAATTATTGATGAAACAGAAACCTCTCTGGAATCTGAGCAATTTTTATTTGAACATATTCCCCATATTTATATACAGGCATCTTAACAGCATTTTTCAATTTCAGTTTTGGGTTTTGAATATACAACAGGAGGCTCTCATTTTTTAAGCATCTGGTGCATTTGCATTACAAGTATGGTTTGTGCCAAGGGTTATGAGCTTGTTGTCACTACAGCCTAAAATTCAACTCACAAGYACATCCAGTTTCCCTCTGTCCTTCCCGCTCTGCTGGAGAAGGTGGCATTTGGGACACAGAGGAGTCCCAGGGGTGTGCTGGCATGGGATTCAGGCAGGTGAGACAGGCATCATTTGGGAAGGATTATGTGACTTATTGTCARTTTGTCTTTCCTCTGTTTTACTCCAGAAAACACTTCTGTTAGAATTTCCATCTACAGGATTGACTGAAGCAAATCAGGCAGCTCAGAAATTGCTGGTGTGATTGACAAAGTAGCAGGCCTAATTAGCAAATATCAGCAAACACYTAGAAATTTGCAAATGAAAAATTATTCACTTTGCAGTACCTACTTAAAATATATATGATTCAACACTCTCAAAAAATAAAAGATACATCCTGTGACTGCAGTTCTTTTGTCAGTAGAATTTGGATACAGATAACGACCCTGAGATTAGCTCACTTGGTTAGAGGATGGTGCTAATAACACCAAGATTGTAGATGGTGCTAACACCAAGATGGTAGATACACAATGCCTGTATGGGCCATTTAAGAGTTGGACTCGATGATACTTATGGGTCTCTTCCAACTCAGTGTGAAAACCTGTCCCTTGTTAAATTCTGAAAAGAATTCTGGTTTTGGCCTCCTGCACAAAAATCTCAAATTCAGATTTGGAATGCCATATCTAGGGAGGTTTGGGGTCAAGATTTCCTCTGCTGAAGTAACTYCATAGAGAGGCAAGGTGAAGTCACTTCTGCATCAGAAACTGCATTTTGCAGCTCAGTGACATGACCACAAAACCAACTGGACAAAAACAGGTGGCCCATGAGGAAGTTCTAGATCCTAGAAACCAGTCATATTCAGGATCAACACACACTGATTGGAGCTGGTCTCTAGTCGCCCTTCTTTGCTGATTTTCTTTAATAAAGCTCTTCAGCAGGACATATGACCTCTTCTTCTATTGGAGGAAGTGACCTGAAAGGAAAGYGAGAGGAGATAGATATCTCCCAACTTGTGTTTTAGATAATTCTGGTTTCAACCACATGAAATCAGACAACTTTATCATCTCTGATTTTCTACCATCTCTCTTCATCCCTGGTCATGTAATAATGCTTCTTGCCAAATGTAATTTGGAGCTTTAGCCATTAAAATGCAAGACCCATACTGTCTGTAACAATTTGAACATATCAGTCATATATCTCAGATTTGTATGTTTGTCCTGTCAGGCCAAAGACAGACAGACTCTGTTTGATTGGTGCTAATTATCATAAGTGAGTGCAAATCTACCATCATTGTCATTACAGGGCCATAACATGAAGAGGTATCAGTTGGATTTCCCATCGCTGCCTGCTGTACACCACCCAGGTTAATCTTTGACTGACTCCTGAAGAGTCTGCATCTCTTCCCTTCTCTTCAGCTTGATATTATATCCTGGAAATTGTTTTCCATTATTTCTTCTTCATAGGATGGTTTCTCCACTGATTTTCTTTCTGTTTGACTTCACTGCATTTTTTACTCAGGACTGATGTTTCCATCTAGGATTTTCACTGCTGAGTTTCTGAACTCTGCTTTTTTCCCAAGAGAGAAAGAAGCTGGGACAGGAAGACCAGGACTACCAGTCCAGGCAATGCTGATTTGGTACCCTTTCACACCTACAATCTTTATTATTTTATGAACCTCATGACACCTCAGACTCTGCCAACCGGATGGAACATGACTGCCCAAAGCTGCAAGGACACTCAAGGCTACAAATGAGTTGTGCTCACCAAGGGAAGGAACTGCCTCTTCAATGCCAGGGCCAGTAGCACTGGGACATTTTTAATAAAAGGYGAAGTGCTAGGCTGTAAAATCCAGTCTTAACATTGTTTCCAGCACAAAGGTCTGCTTACAAGTCCTGCCTGTCACTTCTGGTCCCTTTCACTCTCCATAACAAAACTCTTCTGAAGTGGAGGATATGGAGAATGTCCTTTGTGTCCAAAGAAAACAATCTCACTGACTGTAGCAAAGGACTTCTTGTATTGAAACATAAAGACAAAAGGGAAAAAGATGGGCTTGTGTCTGGTTTCGCATTATAATTCTAACTTGAGTCTTAGTAGGACTCTTRGTGAATACTTGCTGTAAAATGTGARCAACCTCTGCATTAATTCTGAGACAACTCTCTCCCTTGTGTCTTTTCATCCTCATTGATGAATGGACTGGTAAAATTTCCCAATTTTCTTTTGCATTACATGTTTCAGCTAGCATGTGATGTATTTCTGTTCCACTGGGGCAGCCTGAGCATTTGACAACTTCCTAAACTGTGAAGGAAGACCAAAGTTTTTCACCATTCCTTTTGTAGTCMCTCAGTCCACCCTTGCCAGACATTGGGGAGCAAAAGGGACATTGTTCTTTTGGTAAGTCTATTGATACATACAACAAAAATTGAGGAGGAGACATACCCAAAATAAAAAGGTAGTGCTTTTGGAACATAGAGCAAAGTTTTCTTGACCGGACAGAATGAAGACAACAGGAGATGTGAGAAGAAGTGCTGTAAGGAGGGGAGCAGAACATTRACTTGGTGTCTCATTTCTGTGTCCCAAGAAGTAGAACAGAAGTTTACCATTTCCATCCCATGAGTACCTGACCACCTGCAGATCTCAGCGAGCTCAGGACTGTTTGCAGGGCTGTAATTCTGTAATTCTGACCAGCTGTAATACTGTAATTCTGGCCAGCCATTCTGTAAAGCTGTGGCAGCAGGCACAGGTGCTGGCAGAATGTTTTACCTGAAAGGTGAGTCCTTCAACTGTCCCTCTTCTATGTTTTTCAACTATTTACCCTGCTTTTAACATTATAAGAACTAAACCTTACAGGAAAGTGACCTGTTTTCAAGTATTGATTAAGAAGAAGAAGAATGAATGGAAGAAGAAAACCAGGTGCATAACAAGGGATACTTGTTGAAAACGTGATGGCTGCAGGTGGATTCATTCTTTGGTCTAATGCTGTGTAATTTATTCATTTGTCCCTCATCCCTTTGCAATATGTTTCCCATGCTGTGTTTACAGAGAAAAACAAGACWGCACTGCATCACTCAGTCCAAAATGAAAATTTCCAAGCATTCAACTTTAAACCATTCTTATTAAATGAAATTTGCACTAAGTACCATTTATTCTATAATGTTTGCTTAATTTCTGTTTTTATCATATGAAGAGGAATTCTGTAGTTCTGTTTATGATATCAGATGCTCTGATTTTTTATAATTAAGAGCTTTGTTTGTCAAATTGTTGATGTTTGCACATCACATTAATGGAAAGAGCAGTGCTGTGTATACATGGAAGTTGTTCACAGAGAATGCAACTGCAGGCTGTTGCTGTTTCTACAAGCTGCAGCTCTCAGCAAAACCTGGAGTTGTGTGTTGGGACATCGTTGTATAACACACACTCATCCCAAAATTTCTTTTCTACTTGCATTGGGGAAATCTTTCATTCAAACAAYGACCTCAGAACTATAAATCCATTTCCTGCTTGACTTAACACTGTGGCCTCGTTTATCTGGTGTCTAGGATTATCCAATTTGCATGTGAAGCAGGAGTATTTTCATTCTGGCACCTGGATGAAAAGTTTTGCCCATGAAGTGAAAATKACCTTTCCACTCAAAAAATAACAAAACAGATCTGTTTAGTCTGTTACCACTCTATGATCAGGAGAAGGGCTTACATACTTTGCAYGATTCTTAGTTCTTTACAAGGAAAAGAGTGGTTGATACCTTTCTGCTCTATGCTGTCAGAAAGAGAAGTTGCTTACCCTGATGTTTTTGTTTTAGCTTCTGCATGTAGAACTCCTCAATTAATGCTGCTTTCTTACTGGTTTCTAATATAGACCCAGTTGTGTATGTGAATAAAGATGAGTTGGTTACAGTCAGTGAACAGGACAGGATGTTCCTATTGGTTTTCTTGAAATGTGGCAAAAGTCTGCCTAAAACCTTTAAGTGTCTAATTAAAGAAAATTACTGTTCCTTCCTGCTACTATGGAAGAGATGTGGTGAAAAGTACAGTTGGTGACAGTCTCCCACACATGTGTGACTGCCTTCAGAACTGCCCATAACAAAATTCTTACTTTCTGGCAAAGTTTTGAAGAATGTCTAATCTTTTCTAGATTCTGTTCTGGCAACAACTCTTTCACAAAATTAAACAGCTTTGATCATTTTCTCCAGCATCTCTTTGTGATTCGTGTCAACGCTTATGATGAAGACAGCATTGTAAAACAGAAGCCAAAGCTGATCAATCTAATCCATCCCATATTTTTTATGCTAACAAAAAMCAATCCTTTTTTCTTTTTACATATTTCTTTAATGTAGTTTTGAAATATATCGGTGCACATATCTCTCGTTGCTCATGGAAGACACATCTGTGGTCTACTACCTCAAAAAATTGGAGGGCGGGGCAATCAGCAGCCATATGAAGTTCAACAAGGGAAAATGATGGGTTCTGCACCTGGGATGGGGCAACCCTGGATGTATGGACAGACTGGGGAATGAGAGRCTGGGAAGCAGCACCATGGAAATGGACCTGGGGGTCCTGGTAGATGGCAAGCTGAATATGAGTCAGCCATGCCCTGSCAGCCAGGAGGGCCAACCCTGTCCTGGGGGCATCAGGGACAGCATGGCCAGCAGGGCAAGGGAGGGGATTATCCTGCTCTGCTCGGGGCTGGGGCAGCCTCACCTCAAGTGCTGGGGGCAGTTTTGGGTGCCACAATATAAGGCATTAAACTGTTGAGAGAGTGTCCCAAGCAAAGCATSAAAGATGGTGAAGAGCCTTGAGGGGAAGGCACATGAGGAGCAGGAAGTGGTCCCAGTACCAGCCTGACTTCAGAAGTGTTTGGATAATGATCTCAGGCACATGGTGTGATTCTTGGGGATGGTGCTGGGCAGGGCCAGGAGCTGGACTCAATGATCCTTGATGATCAGCTCACTCTATGATTTTGTGATTTTTGAATAGCCAAAATTTACTAAATTTCTGTTTTTATGGCTATGACTCAATGAACAAGCTTTGAAGTTCCTCATCCTTCACTGGAGCATTAAAATTCTGATCCTGTACTTTATCTGATGAGAACTTCACATGGTATGAATTTAATTTCCTTTGGTTAAAGTAATAATAATTAGGGTATAGGTAGAATGAGTTAAGCCTACTAAGATGTTTATGTGGGAAACTTGTTCTTATTCCTTTGTTGTGTTTAATTCCTTATACCAATGAATGTTTGTGTTTTAGAGGGCTGATACATAACACCACTCTGTTTTGTGTTTGAGGACTGAAAGATGTTCATCAGGGAGAAACACTACTTGTCCCTGAGATGTTATACAAAGTTTTTGTGGAAGAGAAAATCAAATTCGGTTCAACAGATTTTGGATTAGTATTAGAAATAGTGCAGTGTTTTAATTTGGCATAAAAATTCACTTTTCACTTCTGCAATAGAGATTTTCTGTTAAAAATTACTGATTACCTGAAAACATGGGTAGCGGTTTTTTACTGATTTTGACAGCAGTGGCTGTCTTTGCCCAAATAGTTGTCCATGGAATAATACTGCCTCAATAAGGTTTTTGTTTTGTCTGTTGTTCAGACCAGAGTATCAGTTCAAATAACTGATCCTTATGTATAGTGCCTTTATGTTGAAAATGTTTCCTGGGTTGCAGTTCCCACTGTCCAGTAAGAAATCATTGTGTCCCTGATTGAATGTACAAATATATTTCTTATGCTAAACTACTATTGAAGTTTTGTTTTTTTGGAGATAACATTCTGAACTGATGTGTGAACGCTGGTGCCACAGACATGGTATCACAGGTAGGTTGAATTTGCTGTAAAGATTTTCTGCTACAATTGCTCTAACAGTTCTGTCATAGCATTATTTTTGTAGTAAAATGCCTTTTCATAGATACATTTCAAAAAAATCACTTCATTCTTCGTTTCTTATTTTGCATTCCATCCTACATGTTATCTGAATTAGTATGATAAATTCTGTAATAAAAATTTGAATCAATTTTATAACTCTAATTTTAATGTTAAATTGTTGTATTTTGCAAAGTTATTGTATACTGTAAAATGTGTATGGATAGATTAAAATGTCAGCATAGCTGTCCTGGAAAACACTCTSACTTTTTCTTCTTCAATGGACTCCCCATCTCCTTGTTTTCTGTTTCAGTAATCTACTGTTAGAACAATACTTAAAAGAGATGGTTTTATCTCTGATAATCACTAAAGCATCACTCTTCAGGAAGTTATTGTTTAATAAGCTTGTCAGAAGGACACGTGTGAGGAAGTTTAATTAGTCAATATACAATGTATTGATACTCAGTGGTGCAGAAWTCACAGATCAAAATTTTACCTTCACATTCCAGAATTTAAGGTTGATGGCTCTGAAAAAATATGATGCAGTTCTGTTCTGCTCTACATGGGAAAGACAATATTTGTAAGAAATTTGTCATTTAATTTTATTTTTTTTTTATTCTTCAACACTATTCCCTTTTTTCATTAGTTGATGCCCAAGTGAGTACTTGACTGAAACCTGAGCTATTTGAGCTGCTTCTGAAGTGSCTGGCACAGTTGTGCTACTTTGTGCATCATGAGTGATCAGGGACACTGACGGGGAATGGGTTGTCACAGGGGAGGAATTTGCTCAGTGATTGCCAGTTCTCTGGGTGTATTACACTAACTGCTGGCTTTTGCATCCCTGTGTAAAGTGAGCCCTAATTAATCCAGCCGTGAAAGTCCTGCTTCATCTTCTGAACCTAGCTCATTATAAAAAATGTAAACAGCTCTCTCAAAGCACTCTGTGTGCATAATAATTTCTGCTCTAATGATGCTCATTGTCCAACTGACTTAGTTTTGCCTTATTTTTTACTGTAAAGGCACTATTTCTACTTTTTGTTCCATCTTCGTCTTTAGCATTCAGATTGGTGTTTCCCAATAACCTACCCTAAAGTAAACCTTCATTTTTAGTACTTCAATCAAGTGGCATCTCTCTGGTACACTCCMAAATGACTACTCTAATGCTGGTATGGAGTGCTCCTCCCGTGGGCATGCAGTACAGCAAGGATGTGGCAGCAGCTCCCAGTGTGGGAATCAACAGCCTCAGGGAAGACTCTAAGAGAAATTTACTTCTTCATTGTTATATATCCTTAGATTAAGTCATTTATCTAATAGAAATCATGCCTGGGAAACAACTTTAATGGAATCAATACCAAATTGTCTTTGGTGCTTCCAAACTCCTTGAGGATGTAGAAGCCAGGAAAATTGAAGCCCCTTAGAAAAAGTGGGAGCTTTTCCTCCCTTTGCCTGTGAAGGGCTGAGAACACAAGGTATTTATCAGTGCAATCAGGATACCCAACCTTTTGATACACATTTGGTGGATCTCCTTTCTACCCCATGAAGTAGGTCCATTCTACTGCACAGTCATGTAAAAAACAATTCATGAATGGAAGGGATGGGAGCAGGCACATCATTTCTTTCCACAGGAATAGGTCCGATGTTTTGACTTATTCAATCTGTGATTATTCAGAAAAAAAAAAATTAAGAGAAATATCAAGGATGCTGGAGAAAAGAAAATGCAGGTGGGAGAAGRAAGGAGGAAGCACAAGGTCCCCACCTCTAGAATGCCCACTTGCTATGGCTTTCATTTTGAGCCCATCCACTTGCCTTTTCCACTTTTAAGGATGGAAGCCACTTCCATCTTCCTTCTCACTCACCCATCTCTTTTAGAGCTTGTTTGTCTCCAAAATATAAAGGATCTTGATTCAGAGTGTTGCCAACTATATGCTGCGTTATGGATCATTTTGATCTTCACTTAGCCGTACCTCATTAAAGCAGCATGTTTTGTTTAAGCAGTGATGAGGTTATTCATAAGTAATTCAGTGCCACTTAGAGAAAAATCAATTGTAGGAACATTAAATTTTCATTAAACATGACAATCAGCTGGTTTCCAATCATATATGTTTTACTGCAATATTACTGTAAGTAACAGACTGAATGCAGGATTAGGTGGTAAAGAATACTTTGCATGCTTCAAGATAAAGGATAAAAGTGGGGTATTTTTCCACTAGCATTCACTCTGTAGGGATCCTCACTTACAGGACCATCTGCACTTCTGGAGATGCTGTGAGTTTGAAGTGAGTTGTGTGTGCAAGATAGCAGATTGGAGCTGTCTGGGCAAAGAAAAATCAGACACACTGGGTTTTGTGGGAATATGACACATTTTGTAGCTCCTGTAGGCCTGGGAACATCACACACTGCAATTTCTTGCACTTCATTCTCTCTAATCCTCACCTTTTTCTGATAATTTTGACATKACTTCCATGTATTCCTGTCCCATAACATTGATCTTGTCCCCCTCAACACAACATTTTCTATCTGTTCTATCCCAAACCTCTTTCTCACTTCGCACCAGTGTTTTACCTCCCTTCTCCCATTTGCTACTGCTCTAATTCTCTGCTAACATACCCAGTCATAGTTTGCAGTCCATACTTCCCCYATAGCTGATACACAACTTACAGTCCTGTGAGAGAGCCAACCTTAGCCCACAGTTACCTGCACCCTGCTCCCACTCCTGCAATCTGTGCCCTGTTTTGGTCTTCCAGCCCCTTCCTCCCTCCCATGCAAGTGCCCATTCCTTCCCCTTCTGTTATCCACTCCTTGCATTTCTGCCTGAATTCCAGGCTTCTCCTCCCCACTTCCCTCCCCAGTCCTTTTCTTTGCTGTTCTTGGTCTCCAAGAACAACTTAACCAAGCCTTTTATTTTTTTGCCAAAGAGCAAGCTGCAGGTGATCCCTCCTGCTAGGAAGTTATGGTGAAGCTGCTGCTGATTGCACACCCCTGGGCTGTAGCAGGGGGCAGTGAAACTTCTCCCCAGACTACAGCACAGAGGGCTCTGCCAAAGGCACACCAAGAAAGCCTTTCAAACAGAGCTTTGTGGATGGAGCACAACCATCATTCAGCKTGTGCTGACTGATACTTATGACATTCTGAGAATCTCACAGCTGGCCTTTCCAAGTTTAGCATGTAACAGCAGCACGGCATAATCCTATTAATTTAAGTGCAAGGTTTACCTCAGCTCTTTCTGGTGATGTTTCATTTCTGTTTATCTATCACAACTAACTGACTGCTGCTCAGAATGGGATGTACATTTGTGACACATTTTTCTCTGGTTCCTCTGATAAGCCAGTGTGTAGCAATCAGTTGGGCACTGGTATGAGAAGAACCTGAATTTTACTTTACAGTTGCTGCCTGTCTCTTTTGTTCTGATACATCTGTTTAWGCATAGAAAATTATGCTGTAGAAGTACAGAAAATCTGATTAGATATATGACTGCTTCTTCTGGTGTCACAGATAACTACAGCAATGCAGCTAAACCATATGATAGCATTTCTACCTGTTCCAGCCTTTGGAAGGCATCAGCTACTGCTCCTCAGAACAATTCTATACTGAAGTTTCCTCTTGAATTCTATAGCAGAGAAAACAAATTCATATGTTTTAGTGTTAGTACCTTGAGAGACTCATCTGCCTGGATAGTGTCAGGAAAAAATATTTGATCTTGATTGACCAAAATTAAAGAGAAAATCCTAATGTTATACAAAAGACCTCCACTGGCTCATACAGAGATGGGCTGTGGTAAACAMATCTCTTTGCTTCAAAATTGTGTATATTTAACACTACTGCCACTTTAAAATAAAGATGGCAAAATGACAAAACAAGTGGGATTCACAGAAAAATCACCTTCAATTAAMTTTGGAATATAAAAAGCTGCAGTTCAAATACAATAACAGTGCAATAAAAGATGTTGATCATTGTATTTTCCAAGGTTTCACCTATAAAAATATGAAAGTAATTTTCAAAARAATGGTCTCTTGCACTGATACTTAAAACTTTTATGGAACAAAAAAAWTTTATTTGTATGTGAATACTGGCATATTATCAAGATAAGTGGTCTGAGGAATTCAAACTAGATTATTGTCCTTATGATGGTGTTTACATCTACCTACCAGGCTGTTTCTCTTTGAGAAATTTTGAGTCCTGGTGAATGATATATATATTTGTCTATGCGTTTCTAAGATGTTCCAAGGGTTCCTAAAAATTAACTGTTTCCACTGAGTAACAAAACCTTTTAGCTTCAGAGGATCACTACAAGTTAACAAAAGCTGGAACCTGAGCATTAAGTACTGTACTTAAAACACAGGAGGATATGTGGGCTCATATCCTTCCCCTACTGAGCACACCCTCAGCTGACCAACTGAGTAACACTATGCACTATTGCTAAGGATTATTGCTTTTACACATTAAAAATAACTATTTTATGCAGTCACAAGTTTGAACAGATTTTTCAATTCAAGAATATGCTACTTTGGCTCCTTCCAGCCTGTTTTAGTGCTGACCTCCCTGGGGAGTTTCTAAATAGTTATATGATTGGCAATTTAGGAAAGCAACAGAATTTCTGGCATTCTAGAGGCAAGGAAGATGTCACAGCAAGTTCAATCATTATCACTTCAAAATATGTTGCCARCTTTTGATGGATGACATTTCAGAGCAGGAGGTCATGTCACTTTAATTTGTTTTTACGGATAAATAAAGGGGGGCTTGGTTCTTCTCCCCTTTTGCTGTTGTTTAAAAAGTAAGCTTCTGGTCACATGCCCTAGCTCTCAGTGTATTTCTCTTTGCCTTGGTTAAGTGATGCATAGATAAAAGCTAATTTCTTGCTAATATTCAGAAAAATGACTTAGCTCATGCAGTCCCCAGCAGAGAAGAACATCTCACAACAGAGAACAGTAGTGCTCTTCAGTGGCCTCCAATCAGCAGAGCCTTTGTGAGGGTATCCCTTTTTCTGCCACAATCCAGACACACAGATTAGTTCACAATAAACTGCAACAGCTCATTCCCCTGTGATGGGGGGAACAGAAAGGTGCATTGCATCCATCTTCTGTTAAGAGCATAGAACTGCTATTAGTCAACTCTTCTGAATATTTTCCTTTTCAATGTGCTCAACAAGTTTTTACAAGACTCCTAATTAGAAAATTATTTTCTTGAATTTCTATGGGCGGTGAGTAAAAACTGAGTGATGGTTGTGAGATCTGGCTTACTGTGGATAATCTGCTATTCCACTTCCAAAGACATATGTAAACTTTGCATGTTTATAATGCCAGATAGGGTGTTTTGATAATAAGAATATTGGAGGGTTTTTTCCTAAGACTAGACAGGCATGAAGAGGAGCATTTCAGGYTGCTGCACCAGGTGAAATAATTTCATTAGGGCTGACAAAGCCAAATAACAGAATAGCTGATTACAGAACATGATTTTAGAATATACAAAATATGCTGGAGCAAACATCTGTTTGCATTGGTATGACATCAAATAAAAGTGTAGTAACATTTCTTCAGATTTATTTGTAATTTGAATATATCCYAACTCATTAAAACATACATGGTACCCAGATATTTTTGAACTAAGCCTTTTGGCGATAGCTTGACTTGAGTACAATTGAAATGGGATTTTATTTCCTGCTTGCTAAATTATGAACCATTTCAAGCTTTAAAGTGAGAGACATGTTCAAAAGAATATCTATGGTATAATTTCTCTGTTACCTTTAGTTTATATTTACCACATAATGCTTAGGACAAATTCACAAATCCTTGGAAATGCATGGCTGTGGGAGCTTGACACTAATCCTTCATGTTAAGGACCACTCTCAAAGAAAGTAAATTATTACCACCAGGCTCATATTTGTATACAGTGAGGGTGAGGATGTTTACCAGCTTGTGTGAAGCCCTTGCAATTGCAAGATTTTGCTTCAAACGTAGTGCAGGCACAAGGGATCCCCATATGAGCATTATCAGTAAGTCACTCAGGATAGCAGAGGATTTGACTTTAGTCTATTACTCTGTATTTCCCTGTCATGTGGATTTATAACTCATCCTTACCATATGTTTCAGTCAGATTCATTGCAAAGACTTAGCTTTAATTTTTTTATATTATATTGCTATAAATTCCTATGGAAAAATTAGAGTAAGATTTAGAGAGGTGATCTGTATTTAAGAGTTTGAAACTTCTTACAATGGCTGTTTAAAATTTTGATAGCATAAATTAAAAAATGTGTTGTAGAAGTTAAACTTAAGACTTGCTCTAATACAGGAAACTGCAAGAATGTTTTGTTCTTATTATGTGTATTATGTATTATTATGTGTAGTTATGAATATATCTGTCAAGTCAGATCTCACACTAGCAAAACTTTGTATTTTATGGTACAGATTTATGAGACTGTTTTCATGTCATACTTTTGTGAAGCCCTAAAGGGTTTGGAATTTAAGTTCCAGTGCCCCAGAAGTGYCTTTGTCATCTTCAGAGATTTCCAAATTGGAATAGTGCCCAAGAGAAAGATGGAGAGTAGAAAAAAGAGTGGTTCTGGGGTCTTCCAGTTCCACTTGCTTTCCTTCCATWATATTGTCCTGCTTAGGTTTTGATTTCGTTTTGCGTTTGATACATGAAAATGAGGTTGTCTTCTTGAGATGAGAACTCAACAGGGTATTTTTGTGATTGTCAATGGAAGAAGGAGGGCTGGGATCTGGACCCTGTAGACTTTCAAATCCATCTCTTTCACTGCCAAGAAAACTGCCTTTATTCTGACCTGTCCTCTTGAAGCAAAGATGCTATGGAAAATTCAGGAAGGACCCTTAAGTGGAAAGGAAATCTACATCCCAGCAGATAAGGTACTTCTGAGGGAGTATGGGCTTGATTTTTTTTGTGTCTAGCACTGTTTTCTCTTTSGTAAAACTCTCTGTCCATGATATAGATGGTGTAACTCAGTCTTTGGAGTCCTGTATACCTCCTCTCTTGTGGTGAAGACCCTTATCTAGTAGGTCTATACTTCTGTCTTCCAGYTGCCTTTTCTACAGCAGTTATGATRAGGTCTGACTCTGCCAGTGTGTGACAGACTGAGCCTGAAATGTGGAGTTCCCTTTACACTTCCTATCTGCATCCTTATGAGGAACAGAGACATCCAGAGCCCACCACTTGGGTGTAAGCTTTAGGTCTCAAACAAAAAACGTAGATGCTGAGGGAACTTTGAGATCAAGAGGCCAGTTGCAGTAAATACCACCTGATCAGTCTATATCACACTGCTCCTGAATATTTGAGTGTTTTGGAGGTGGTGTTTGTTTTTTCCTCTAYGCCAATTCATGTTTTGAAGCTCAGACCAAACAGAAACTGATAGCCAGAAGCGAACAGTTTTGAGAAGTGAAACACTGTCAAAACAATATTTTTCTCAATTGCACTAGATTATAAAGTGTAATTACTGGAAACCAGCTTACCTTATTTGCCCCTTGATTTCCTTTCATTCAGAAGCACTGTTCTGGCATTACAGGCTGGCTTTAATGCACAAAAATCCTTCTAATAAATTTCGGTCTTGTTTCAGATATTGCTACTGTGCTGGAACTGCTCTTGAGAGAGTTTGTAATGAGGATCTGTTGCTTCAAGCTAACTGAGAAGCTCCTTCTTTCATTGTCTTGATTTATCAGCAGCCTTTGATGCTGTTGACGATGGGGCCCTATTACATTGCCTTCAGCACCTCCTGGGTTTTCCAGGCTCCACGCTGCCCTGTTTCACGTCTTATTTAATGGAGCCCTGTCACTACAGTAATATACTGCAGTTCTCTTGTCATACTGATGCCTGAAGCTGGGTTGTGCAATTGGATTTTGATGGCGCAATTTGCCATGACAGCACGGCAGCGTGGTAAAATTCTCACTTTTGTTTGTTAATTTTTTATATATAACACATRCCAGGTGTGCAAGAGCGATAATCATTTGAGAAATTATGCAGCTACTTGTTTATGGATCTGTAYGATAATGTGATCTGTAACAGTACTTGACACTTCAGGTAACTGACTTAGGTTCTAAGACCATATGGTGTTAAACTTGMAGGTCTTGTGTTCAGAAAAAGCTATTTTAAAACAATTTAAAAAGGTTTATTATATTACTGCATTAGGTTTTTCTCCTTCTCATTATCATGCCTTGAAAGAAAGATGTTCTTCCTGTTAAAAAGCAGTGTCTGTTACATACAGACTTTCCTATTTGCATCATTCATTTATTTTAATGGGRAGCCAGTAACTTGGTAATGGAGCTTGGACATCAGAAAGGTAAATGTGGAAAATGTCACAAGGTGAAAGTTTGCTCTCTGTCTCTGCTTCTTACATGCATAGGCCAGAGATACCTTTCTTTCTCTTCTGGATTTCCTGCCATTCATCCATTTCATGCTGTCTTCTGCAACAGAGCAGATATACCTCCTCTCTGCTGCAGGGCTCTTTCCAAAATGACCAAATGTGGAATCCTCCTCATGCTCGATATGGAAGTTTCTCTGATGTGTGAAGAACAACCTTCATTTTTAATGCCAGCTTCAGACCTTCTTTACATATTTTTTCCCATATAAAGTCTAATCTCTCACCTAATGGGATATTATGCCCAGGAAGCAAGATGCCTACTCGTAATGACATGATAAAATTTCCTGCTGCATGGTTTTCTGATGGATTCCTACAATTTTTCTTTGCTAGTTTAAAAGCCAGTGCTTGTGGCTGTGAGGGCTGCTTTCAGTGGACCAATAGGTATGGTATGCCTGCACTGCTAAATAAAAGTGCCAGATAATAAGCCTGAGCTCTGCATCCCAGATCACTAACTGGGTCAGTGTTAGCATTTCTGAGCTGGAGCTTGGCTGTCCACTCCTAAGCAGCTGGGAGGACTGCATGAACACAGGACCCTGGGCTCTGAAGGGATGGACATAGGGGCAGACCCAGCCACCCCGTGCCAGCCAGCCTCAGGGCTAGTGCATGGCTATCATTTATGCTTTGTTCATTTTAGACACAGCTAATGAAGCTGCATCTTACTAGAAAAAAGCCTGAGGGGACAGATGGTAGCTGCTACCAGAGAAAGCCAAAGGCAGTTTAGGGTTAATAACTGGAAAGTTGCTGAGTCAGACCCATTAATGGATCTCTGCTAGAAAAAGAAATTGAGCAGATTAGGGTGTATTTCTGCAGCACTGGCAATTGCATTTGGTTTTCTCTGAGCTGGAGAAGGTGTAAACAAATGACACCTACCAGCCTTCTCTGCAAGGACCTTTGCATCCCCGCGGGCAGAGCTTCCAGCCTGGTTCCTCACCCTCAGCTGGGCTACCTAAGCCACTGCCAAGCTTATTGCAAATTAGCCCAGATTTCTGATTCTTTGGGATCCTTCTTACATCAACCTGACCTTCAGCATGCTAGGACATTATCAACATCTGGTTTTTTTCCATATTAGAGATGCGCTTACAGGATAAAATTCAGTGAGATTTGTTAAGGTATGTAGCTCCAATGTTTTGGTTCAGCTTCATTTCTGCTGCATTATACTGTGCACTTTCCATTAGGTGAAGTGTAATTTAAAAATGTGGGAAGAAGCCCCTTTTTGAAAGCACTTGCTRTCATCTTTGCATGGCCTTCACTTCCAAATGTGGTAAAGCAAGGCAGTGTGGAATCCATTCATTAAATGACACATTAAGCAGCCAATGCCTTTTTTCTATATTGCCTGCAATAAAATATATTCAAAGCACTTCATATTTCATTAAAATTATCAGTGAAATGATTTTCATCTAATGTTATTTCTGCTTTTAATAAAAAGGCCCTGCAAAATGAATAACTGAACATTTTTCCTTCCTTTCTTTCTCTTTTTACAATTATGATATTGAAAATATCCCACAAGTGAGGGAATGACCCATAAATTGAGTTATGAAGGTCATATTCTACAAAGAGCAGATATTTTCCATGTATCTTTAAAGGCATAATCATTGTGTATAAGCTGGTTTAGTTCACAGTGAATCTTCAACTGTGCTCTGAACATGATATGACTGTTTACAGGAGACTATGCTGACTTTGAAGTGTGTTTCAAATACCTGTATATACTCTATTGTTGCTCTTTTTGCATGCACTGCGGCCATTTAACACTGTAACAATAGATTTTGCCAAAATTGTCAAGTTTAAAACAGTCTTGAAAGCTTTTCCTGAAAGTCAGAGCTGTGACAATTAGATTATTTCACTGTGATGCTGTTCATTGTTTACTGATTAGAGACTTTGAAATCAGAGAAATTATTAAATCTGAAATGGTCATATAGGAAAAAAAGACTTCACAGACAGAATAATTATATTTCTTTTGATCTTAGGCTTATTGTGAATATAGATAAATGTAAGCTTTGCTGCAGGTGTTTCAGATGGGTGTCAGATGCCCTGGAAAGCTTGAAAGTGGGAGTATAGCTCACCCAGGAGTTACAAAGAATATCAAATCTATGGTGTTAGTAGAAATAATCTGTATTTCTAGAAACAAAGATAATTCATAGAAATGTGTTTAAAATAATCGTACAACAAATAAAAGCAATGGTTTCCATTTAAGCAGTTTTAATGTTACAAAAGAAGTACTTTGGAAGATTTCAATAAGGCAGTTAGTTGTCATTCTCTCTAATTTTGAATGTTAATGTAATAAGAACAGGTCATATCATAGAAAGGAAGTTATGATATGTTATGAGAAACTGTTTGCCCTGAAGCAGATCAACAAGGATTAATATAAAGCACGCAGGTTAATCACACAAGAATGCACTGGTTTTTAACAGCTTTAATATGATCTGTAATTATAAGCGTCCCATCTGCAGAATTAGGAGAGAATACTCAGATAAAGACAGAAAATAAATTAAACTTGGGTCAGGAATTAAAAAAGAAGAAGCAAAGAACAGGCAATTATTTCTTTGCACTACAATTTGGAAAGTCGCAGCTGTATTCCATTCCAGACTCCTGTGAGGAAAAGCAGACAATGAAGTACAAAGCTGAAATAGYACAGAGGAATCCATGCACTGGAGAAAATCGTACAATGAGACAAATTATTTGTTAGCTTTTTCTTCTAATGACCAGAAACTAAATCTTCTGTGTTGAATGGTCTTCCTGAGCTAAAAGATGATCTTCTCCATGTGTTAGGATTTAGAGCAGCAGCACTCCAGGGTCAGTGAGGCTGATGAGCCCCACACTTAAGCTGCCTGGTTTGTTCTGTTTGAATGCTGTTTATCAGATTTTTTGCAGGCCACCTTAATTCCTTTCTCTTAGATCAGCCTGCTTAGCTTGTGCACCTCACATGCTGCAGGTGTCCCCTCAGAGATACCAGAGCTCCAGCCTCATCAGTGCCCTGCCGAGACCTTTATCAGCTGCAGGCAGAGAGATTTCTGATTGGATTAAAGATTGATTGTACACTAATCACAACATCTAGACAGGCAAACAGGCAGCTTGTGGTCAATGGAATCTTGTAATCAGTGCTGGGATAATAACATGCATGCAGCTGGGATTGTTGAACAGCAGGTTTCAACACACAACCTCCACACTCAGGAAAAAGACCATTTACACYTTAGACATCTTAGAGGAGAAATTGATAGTCAATTTGCCAGTGGGAACATTAGTTAAAAGTATTTCCCAAGCCATTAAACCTACTATTCTAGTAGTCTAAGTACCTTCATTTCCAAAAGCTATCTGTAAAGGTCTTCACAAAAGGTCCACAAAAATAGCAACAGCCCCACTGGCTGCACGTTCGTAACAGCCTCAGAGGTGTTCAAAATCTGCCAGTTTCCAACTCTATCAGCCAAGCACTACAATGAAGTTTTACTTACCTTGGATTGACTCGATCTTCACTTTTGAGAACAGCAAATCTCCTTGAGGTGAATTTGCCCCTGATGCCTCAGCTCATTGTGGAACGCAGCCCCTGYGTAAGTGGACAGGTGAGATAAACAGAACCGCAGAGCAAATCATCTCTGGGGTTGATTAAAGCAGACATGTGTTCATATGCCTCTGAAAGAGAAATCACCATACACATAAACACATCCCTCCAGAAAATAGATGGTTCTGCAGCTTAGAAAGTGTGCTGGTGGCTCACTGTTTGAGCGTGGGGAGCAGTGATGGATGAGCAGCCGCTGGAGTTGTCATTTTATGCCATTAAAATGAGAGGTCTAAACATGTTTTGACACTACTGACTGCTACTTCTCACACAAATGTTGTTTTGGAGGGTAAAGGCTTCCTTGSTTTTTGAAAGGGGCAAGGGTGAGAAGGAAAGAATCACCTAGTTGTGTTCCTGACTGGATTTTTCACAGAACAGGTATTCAACAAATACGAGAATTAGGAGCCACTTTTGGAAAAGTCTGCTCTGCTCACATATTTTGCAAATGCACTGGACAACTAAACAAAACAAGGCAAAACAAAGCAAAACAAAGCAAAACTAAGCAAAACACTTTCTTTGGCCCCCCCCACCAAGATTAGGAAAATTACATCTTTCTTAGGGATTCTGGCAGCATTAACCAATGTATAGGCTCAAACCTATGAGGTGTTTTAGGATTTTGTCAGCAAACAGTAATAGGGACATGGGCAACTGGATGGCATTTCTAGAGATCACTTCTTTATTTCAACTGCTGTGTGTTAAACAGAGCCATGCTTCAAATTATGTGCATTTGAAAACACCAGCTAAAACTGTAAAAATTTGCCTCTGCTTCAAAACCAAATAGAACTGTATGTTGAAAAACATAGCAATCCATAGCATGGCTTTTCCTTACCTGCATATTTGGGAGTATCATCTGATTTCACAAGAAATTGGGCAAGAATAAGTTTGGATGGGAGGCTGTGCAGCCACATCAAGTATCACTATAGTACAGTGGGATAGCAAATACACATTTGAGAACATTCACACTATCAGTGAGGCGTGGTAAAACATATTTCAGCATTTTCTCTAATGTGTAAACATGTGCAGATAATGATTATCTTGTGCTYTCAGTTTGCAAGTTATAATTACAATACCTGAAGAAAGGCAGCAGTGAATAGAATCCTAATCACCGAGGGTGGCTTCTGCCTAGTAGAAATTCAAGTAATATTTATTTCATTTTCTAAATTGAGCATTTCCTTAAAAATTTACAGTATGAATACAATTCAGAGCTAAGGGATACTCTATTTTCAATTTTTCATTATGGAATAGAAAGCTTTTAAAAATTGGTCAAAAAACTTTAACATTTAGGTTAAACTAAAGAACCATTGATTTTTCTTTTATTTTACACCTGATTTTTCTAGCCAGCAAATTATGAAGTYTTTTCTAAAATTAAAGAAGTAAGAAAGCAACAAAACAAAGCAAGAAACAAACATCCATCCTGTAACGTTAACTAATTATTTTGAGTAAAAATTGTGGAATTCAGGCTTGACAATAGGTTTTGTCACAGTCATATTTTCTTTACTACAGAAAGACTGCATGCAGTGCCACCATAAATGTTGCATCATTTAAAGACTTGGGATTTTACCTTCTCTAGGTAATGATGGGTGAATCAGACAAGTTTTGCAGATCTTAAAAAATCGAATAGTTCTAGCAGTTAGTGTCTACATGTAAACAATGTGTCCCTTTTCTCTTCACCTAAAGCATTGATGAACTACAAACTAACATCCTCTTTGCTGCGCAGAATAGCTTCTGAAGGGGAATAGTTTGCATTTTATTTTGCAATTTTAAATGTTACTGACCAGGTAGCATTTAAAATTGCAAAATAAAATTCAAACTATTCAGGAGCCCTGTTTCCCCTATCTTGATGAACAAGTAGCAACCCTGGTTAGAGCACAGTTGCTACATCACCTGCTCCTGAGAGTGGAGTGAGGCTCAGTGTTATCAAAGGCAACTCAATGAATTTGATGGTTGAATGAYATAGTCCACAGTACTTTTATATTTATAGTGTGACTGATAGAAACCTGTAGATTTTATAATGTCTGTCCATTGGGAGTGCAACTTTTAGGTCAGTACATCTTTCCTTCCTTCCACTTTCTGTGCTCACTGAAGGAGGGTTGAATTAGACAACTTTTAAGGATCCCTTCCCACCTTGAATTTTCTATGATTCTGTGTTTCCTTCCAAAATGGGAGGGAAGATTCTCCCTCTGAAATGCAAAATTTCTTTCATCCAGTTCCCTGTAAGGAGCTCTGTAAGGGAGAACCCAACTTCCATTGGGACTAAAGGCAGATGTGGTATTTTCAGKGTCCCCTGTGGCAGGAAGGAAATTATGAATCTGACTCCATGTTCTTAGAATGCTAATTTATTATTTTATGTTACTATATTATATTAAGGAATACTATACTAAAACTATACTAAAGAATAGAGAAACGACAGGAGGCTAAAAGATAATAAYGAGAAACTTGTGACTCCTGCCAGAATCCTGACACAGCTGGACCATGATTGGTCATTAAGTTAAAACAATTCACATGAAATCAATCAAACAACCACTTGTTGGATAAGCAATCTCCAAACCACATTCCAAAGCAGCAAAACACAGGAGAAGCAAMTGAGATAATATTGTTTTCCTTTTTCTCTGAGGCTTCTCAGCTTCCCAGGAGAAAAATCCTGGGCAAGGGGATTTTTTAGAAAATATGATGGTGACAGGGAGAAACAAGTGGCATTTCGTCTCCCCACATGGTGTCCCAGGTGTAAGTGAGGATGAGGTCTTCCTTCCTCAGGACCATGAAGACAAAGGCAGAGAGTGTAGGGAGGAGATGACAGAGCACCAGGAGACTCCCTGAAGAGGATGGCAGAAAAAAGACTGGTGTTAATCACATCCTCTACTTCATGAATGGTGACACAACAGAACTGCAAAKCCAGGGTTACCAGTGACATTAAACCTCTGCTGAAATATTTAATGTCATATGTGGATACTATATAGAAGGGAATATATATATAATAACAACATATGGAACTGCAAAAGCTTTTAATTTCACTTATTATTTTAGTTTTGCTTTTGAAAAAAAAATCCTTGGCAATTGTTTCACATCTGGAAGTAATCTCCAAAGTGAAAAGAGGCATTGGTTTTGAAAATTAAAAGAATTGATTTTTCCTTTCGGCATTTTGAAAAGCCTGCATATGTTTGTTCACATTCTTATTATCCATCTCTATCTCCCTTGAATTAACTATTCTTATATTATATTGTTCTATTCTCTTAAATCCCAAATCCAATCTTGAAATTAAGTTAAAATTTTTCATCCTACTTGGGATTCAAATACTGTCAGTACAACTATTGCAGACTAGTAAAATCAGGGAAAATCAGACTTGTTGTCCAGTTTGTGTTCTACCCAAAAGCCATAAATATGCATGACCTTCCAAACATCTCTAAATAAGGACAGTTTCATTCAGAACTATGGAATAGCATACATACATCTTATGTTTGCCCAGGTTGCTTCTACTAATATTAAGTTCTAATCAATCCCAATTAATTACCCAATCAATTGGGTAATTTCAAAAAAATTGAATGAAATTCTATATAGAACATCTACATAAAATCTCATTTCCTGAGACAGAAATAACTCTGATTGAAATCTGTGTGAAATTCCTTTACACAGGGAAGGTAATGATTTAAAACAGTCTATTTACCCTCATTTAGTTACAGATTGCCATAAAGTAATTCATATTTAGCACTTAAACTCAAGTGAAGGGGAAGAGGGAAAGTTGGAAGTCAGCATAAGATATGAATATATCTGATAGCAATTCTGTGGCAATGATCACTGCCTTCTATTAGAGTCATTGAAGGTAAAGGTTGTCAAAAAGAGAAAGGTTTCCCATCATTTAATGTTCTGCTGATCAAACGATAAAATAATAATTTCACTCTGTTGTGAAATTGGTATGAAGTTGGAAAAAGAAGGGAAGATGTTCTTCAAAAGAATAAAATATTCATTTCACTGCTAAAGATGGAAGAGCAAAGGCTTTCAATTCAGTGGAYGCTGAAAGTAAAGTGGTCTCTAAGCATGAACCCAGCCAGGAATAAAATTGAAGCCAATAAGGAGGTGTGTTAACAAGTCCTGAGAAATCAGGGGAAATTCCTGAAGTGATACTGAGAGTTGGACAGGATGAGTGAGTGAGCCAAGAGTCAAATCATCAAATATATGGAAAAGTTCTGAGTAAGGAAAGGCAGTATTTATGAAGGGAAAAAAAGGGAAGTTTCAAGGGTGAAATGAGGTTTGGACCTAGGGTGATATCCTACAAAGCAAAGTCATAATATCTGYAGGTTTGGATTTGAATTGAGCTAACTGAATAAAACTCTGAATGCACTTCTGTTAAAAGTAGATCATACTCTGCCCTCTGATTAATATCTCCATGTAGCACAATATACTGAGAAAATACAATGGTGAATAATTTATGGTTTCATTTGTTTCTTTTATATCTGAATGCAGTTTCCCTAAGCAAATCACCAATGGTCATGGCTTTTTTTAATAAAGAAATTTCTAGCTTGTACACCATGTGAGGAGTTTAGAAATGGTTTTGTTCCTTAGGAAGAAAAAAAAAAAGACAAGTCCAGAGTCAGGATGTTATACATCTTATTTCAGATAGTTAATGTTGCTTGATTATTCCCCACAGACCTGAGAGCAGAATAGAGTTTGGTCCAAGGGAGGCTGAGTGCAACTGGGAAAATATCTTTCATAATTCTTAAGGATAATTTTCACTGGAAACAGCGTGCTTGGGGTAGGCAACATAGAAAAAAAAATAGCAGGATGCTGTCTCAAAACTAAATCAAAATATGTTGCAAAGTAAATAAATAGTAATGCCATAGGGATTTTTTTGCTGTCTAGAACTGCTGGGGGTGTTGCAGACAAGAGGATCTGGTATATGGATTTGTTTCTTAGTATATTTSTTTGTTTTCTTGTTTTTAAGCTGAAAAATCTATTTATATGCCTTAGGTCTTCAAGGAAAACTCTTCTTCCAGAATTTTTAAAGAATGTCACAATTGGAACTCTATAGCATAGTACCGGGATTCCAGAAGCCAAATAAATTTCTTTCCAGTCTCTAAATACAAATGACATTAACTTTCTATGATTTCATTTTTCTCCTGTTTTTATTGAACCTTGCTCTGTGTTACCTGTAGAAATCCCAGCTGTTTTGTAATGGGGCATGTGAGGTACTAACTCACCAGTGGGGGGGAATCTCACTGATGTTGAGCTGCTACATTATGAAAGATTTCTCTCAGCTAGAATACCAAACTGAAGAGCTTCTTCTTGGATAAAGCCCATTCCCACACTAGAGAAACAACTTTGAGGAATAAATAGTTTATTTTATTGTTTAGTGATAAAATGGAGACAAGGTTAATTTGTTTACTTAAGGAAAAAACACTCTAAGTGTTCAATGTTATAATTTTCAGTATTACCTCCTGCATTTGGAAAAAAGAATAGATAACTAGGGGATTTTTAAAGATCATGGTAGTTTCCTAGTGCAGTCTGCTGTGACTGTAACTTGARAATCCACAATGACCATCAATAGATATGTAGAACAATTAAATACAATAGAAAAATATAATTATAGAGACCCAGAACATGAACTATGCAGTGCTTACTGGGTTTGGACCATGATGCTTACACAGCACACATAGCTGACTAATTAATCTAGGGTTTTCTTCTTTGCTTTTTTTTAAAAGCAGTTATGACACCTAATTATGTGCCATTTCCTCTCTTCACTGCTGTCATAAATATTGTTACTTGTCCTACAGGATGGCATGGTTGTGCCTTACTAAGCAATCTCTGACATTAATGGAGGGAATCTAAATAAATATAAAGGTTGCATGGAAATAGATGTGTATATAATCATGCAGCAAATGACAGTCTTCCTTATCAACAGCATCTTGAGATTATGCTGTGTTTCAATGAAAGAGCCAGCTTCTACTAATTTGGAATCCCATTTTGCAGTACTCCTATTTGCCTGTATGTTTTGGTTCAAAGAACCTTCTGAGGTCAGAAAGGTTTCCTATATATTAAAATATATATTAAAGGACTGGRATCCTTTAATCTATATTTTTTAGAGTATATTTTAAAGGACTGGAATCTTGCAGAACTATTGCACCTCAATTACGCCTCAGTTCTCACAATGTAGGAACAAGCCCCTCTGCAAAGGTATGTGCTTGTGCATAAATGCAGATAATGTTATTGATGTCTGTAGCTGGATGTGACTCAGATGATGATCCCATGTTACATGCAACAAGCTTCTGCCTGTTCAGTCCCCGTTAGGTCCAAGTGACTGCTCAGTTCCCATCAGTCCTTGACAAAGCCTGCTCCCTTCTGTGCCTTTCAAGTGCTCAGCAGCAGGCGCAAGATGAAAACCCGACTCCACTTCTGCACACAGGGCACAAAAGAGAGCTCACATATTGAGCCACAAGGCTCCAGCTGATTAGCTGTGTGAATTCCCATGCCTCCTACATGAATTCCCCTTTCTGTATCCCTTAAGACACGAGCAACAGCCCAGCAGTAAATATTGTTCCACATATGACCTTAGCCTAATCAAATGCTAGGGGAAGTAAGGGGCCTTCAGTGGACTGTGATTCAGGATTGTGCTTTCATTGTATATCAGCCATCTTGAGCTCCAGAACTCATTTTGTTAAAAAAATCTCAAAATATTAAGCCTCTCACTTAGCTCCTTCCCCTGAGACAGATCTCTAATGCTGAAGTATTAACTGGTAGAAAAGATGCATTTACTGCTCTTCTCTCAGCCTGCTCCTTCAATAGAAGTTTTGCCCATTGAAATGTAACTGGAAACACTTCAAACATAATATTATATCATGGGATCTAGATGTGATGTCAGATGCTTCACAGTTCTTTATCTTCATTGAATCACTGCTAATACTTCCATTCTTTCAATGTCAGGAAATATATATTTTTAGAACTAGAACTATATGACGTAGTAATCCCATCTCCAAACAATAAGATGACTACAGAAGACTTAAAATCACATGCCAAGAAGTCTTTAGGGTTGCACAACCATGAAAAAAGCAGAAAACTCATGGGGAGCCATGARTGGAATTAACAAAGTGATTCCTTATATCATCACATTCTTTGACTACTGTATTAATTGATCTTTTTTTCCAATTGGGTGAATTTTGTCTCTAGAATAAAACTGCATGGGCCATAAATAAGAATGATTTCTTCCTAAAATCAGGACATTTGAATGTCAGGACAAACACAAACCKGTAATCCTGCACACAAAATCAGTTAAATGCATTTAATTTGATTTTGGACATCTCAGACTCAATGAATTGATCCCTAATAGCAATGGATTTTATAAACAACCCAACACATAGGGTTCACAATGTTGCCTTAAAAGCAAGACAATTTGCATGAATCCTTTTCCTTAGAAAAATTTGAATGTGTTTCCCTAAAATCAGAACATGGCCTTTATCTTTCCTGTCCTACCCATACATAGTCTCTCCTTAAAATTGGTTGAAAAAGACACATACAGAAATAAGTCTGTAAGCAGCAGAACAAATTGTATTGGATTGGTTGTATTAATGAAAAGGCATTTCAAAACAAGCATTCAATATCATCATTTTTTCCTGAATGCATGAATAGGCATTTAACAAGATAATCAGATTTTATTAAAAAATAAAAGTAGTGTTATAACACAGGCATCTAACCTTTTTTTTAATGTGATAGTTATAAATGAAGATTCTRCAACAAGCACCAATAAAGACATGGAAAATTGAAGTGTGATGGTGGAACTTCAATATCGGAGCCCACCGTGTGACACAGGTAATCCTTGTTGGTTTTAATGCACTGTGCAAACATCAAACATAGCAAAAAATTTTATTTCCTCTGCGTCTGTGACTCATGGTCAAAAATATACTCTGCTGTGCAATAAAAGGTTCATATTGCTGCCCTTTTGCTTGCTGGCACAGTAGTAAGGTCTTTGAGCAGTAGTGGCCACCTTTTCCCATAAAATGTGTAGGCATAGAATATCTTTGAAATTTCTGCCTATTTAGTTCAGCTGAAAWTGGCCAAAGAATCCCAGAAGTTTTAAAGGTGACAGTTAAAGGAGTAAATACATACATAATTCTCAGGAAACTGGGTGGAAGAAATGACTGCCCAAAATAGACTGGGTCATACAAGAACGAGATGAAGTTTGTGCCAGTGTCAATTACTACATAAATTTAGTGATATGATTCACGCTGACACATTTTCTATTTGTACTGGTGATTTTYGCTGACATTTAACTCAAATACGTAGCTCCATAGAAGCAAAGAAAACTTGCACATGTAGAATAGTGAAATCCAGATTATTTTTTTAATACTGAGTGATAAGTCTGAACTACTTATTTTACTGTTAAGGATTTGGCACAATCAAATTCTATGTGATAAATCTATCTCCCAGACAAAATCCATCACTGGCACAAATTCCTCTTTACTTTGAACTCATAGTTTTATTTTATGGCTATAATTTGATCAATGTTTTGAATAGGAGGCTTTATACTCTATCTGTTATGCAAGGAAAAAAAAATGGAACATGATTTTCACTGTGTGATGCATGTGAGGAGCTAATACCAAATGCTGTCATCTATTACTCAAACACAGCTCTGCTCACTGAAATGCATATGTGTAAATTTAGTGTGTAGTTCCATTTCACATTTGAGGTATACTGCTGCCAAAAGGGGCTGCAGATCCACTCTCTGCTAGTCACACATTCTTCTTGTCCTTGCATTGGATGCAGAAATTAGAAAACAGGATGGAACTGAAATATATGTGTCACAGGTTACTTTTATGTCATGCAAGCYAGTCAGCCTCTCCTACAACATACTAAATGTTGCTTTCTGGCAAAACTCCTCAATGCTTCACTGAAAGTAACATGTAACAGGAAGCTGGAAAATAAGAAACTCTTTCTGTTCTTGTTTTCAGAAGATAAAGGAAAGGGAAGTATCTTCTTAAACTGCCCAAATATAAGACAATTGCAGTTCTTGTGTCTGAGCTCTGACATACTTTTAGCTTGTCCTATCAGGCCTTTTTGACATAGCAGGGTGTATCTACCTTGCTGTGGCTCTGTCCATATGGAAATAAAACCCTACCATGGCTGGTCTGGAGATATGGCTGGGTCTATACATAAGCAAAGCAAATAATTGTGCAAGGCAGCAGACAATTTGGAGAAAAGGAATAGGTTGTAGCTTCAAGAAGAGAATTTCCCAGACATCTTTTTAAGGGAGTTTGATTCCCACAAATGTTAATGAAGTCAGTAACAGAAATTGAGTACTATCATGTGCTGTTGAGTTTTAAATAAATGTAGAAGTATCCACATGGTGATACATCAAAGCATGTTAAATCTACCACATGCCTGAGCTTTTTGTGTGTGCTTGTTTGTTTGCTTGGATTTTTTCTCCTGGAATTCAAAGGCAGATTGTGTACTGTTCACTTTTGTAACTGAGATGGAAGAATATGAAATGTAATATTGGCTCAGGATCTAACCAAGAGCCAGTCTGGTGGGAGCAGCATTGAGAAGGTGTTGCTGTGTGYCTGCCCAGTTCTGATATTCTTCTTCTAAGTATCTTTATTGAAGAATATATAAAAAAGGGTTGGAGGAAATCCATACTGAATAATGAAGAATCCTTGAAAAGGAAGTGGGGGTCAGAACTAAGAATTGATACAAAAATGCACAACAACAAATGAAGAAAAGGACAGAAGGGATGTTCAAAAGAAGGAATCAACAGAGTATCCCYAGCTAGACAGCACTCCCTGAGAGCATCTGAGGATCCTGTGGGTGCCACCCAACAGAGCTATGCAAAGAGCTATGATACCACTGAGGACCAGAATTAGACTGAAACCTCCCTATTAAGTTCCCTCTGCATGGCTACAGATGGAAGGAGATAAAAGAGAAGTCCTTTGCTTTTCTGGAAGAATCCCTAAGCAGAAAGCTGCAGCAATAAATTCATCCAGAATATCAGAAAATCCAGAGAAATGGAGAAGGGCTGAAGTCTGGTGGAGGGAACCTRAGTAAGTAAACTTTCCTCTTGCTACAAGATGGAGCAGAAAAGTGCAATGAATTTAAACTGACTCACGGAAACATTTTCTGTATTAAAACAGAATGAAATCTATCCAAGGAGGACTTTTTTGAGCATTTTTGGTGATAAGATACCTTGCTTTTTKGTGTTTATATGGGGCAGAAAGCTGTGGAAATTGAGTGTGTGAATGATGCATTCGAAATGCAGTCTGGAGTCATCTGGCTGGACAGTGTTTCTGTCTCTGCTAATTGCTCATGTGACCTTATGGGATCATATTAGAGTGATCTCTGTTGGATTGGGAACCAGGAGCAAATGAAGGCTTCTCTTCCAAAGAGAATCATTTGCCAGTCATGGTCAGAAACAGGACATAGAGGTGTATTTTGCAGGTGGCACACTAGGACAGTTCCCCTTCTAAGCAAGAGAAAAACTCAGAATATATCTGACTAGTTGCCTCCTGGGYTACTCATATCACAGCACAAATCATGGGAACATCCAACATACATTAGGGCTCTCTAAATGCAACTTGAGATAGCCACAGTGTTGCTACATCTTCCACTAAAAGCAAGCCTTGGGTTAAAAYGATTGTTCCTAGCAAGATCTCATTTTCTGACATTGAATAGAAAGAGGAATGTGTGATGCTTATTTCTTTTTAAGACAAATCTGTTGCAGAGACTTGTGTTGTTGAAGTTGCAAATCCCCAAGGAAATAAGTCAAGAGAATGTCAAGTGTACAGAGGCACAGCCATATTTGAAGGCTGCCATTAGCTTTATCATTAGTTTGAGATTTATCAGAAGTCAGAGCAACCTGATTACAAGCATGGCAGTGTTTAAGTGTTTAAGCCAATAAAGCACAAGTACACCTGTCAGTGAAAGCACAGATTTTTCACTCTTTGAAACATTATCTGAATGTAAAATTATTTTTTTAACTTCTGATGAAACTCTTTTCACAAAGTCTCATGATAAAAACCTATAATCACCTTATTGTCATAAAATTCCTCATTAGCTTACTTAGCAATAATTTCCATAGACATTTCAACAATGAGYTATGTCCCTGGAGTAGATGACCCTGGAACAGATGACCTTGGAGTGCAAATCGTCAATAACAATGTCACAATTTTTTCCTCACCATTCTGAATTACAGCAATGATTTGAGAACRAGACCCATCCAGCTGAAGTGCGCTGATGCAGCAGTGCTGAGGATYTGTGTGTTGAGGAATGCACTCAGGGCAGGTACCCCAATGTGCCATTGCTGTGGAGCTGCAGGTTGAGCTCTGGGTTGCAGAGCCCAAGGCAAGAGGCCGTGAACTGCTGTCCCTTGCACACCAAAGGCACAACAAAGGCACAACAAAGGGACCTGTGCCAGCCAGGTGAGGGACACCCAGAGATGCAGCAGGAGCTGAGAAGCCCAGACTTTCACATATTTGGACTGTAAAGGTATAAAACCCCAGGGGTTCCTTTGCTCAGTTTCCTCTTCAGAAGCACCAGCTCGAGCTGTTACTCAGTGGATGCACCATTTTAAGGATCCAGACTGCTAAAACTCTGCTATGGGAAACCTGGAGTTGAGCCAGTAAGAAAACCTTGTCAAACTGCAAGAGAGTGAGGGTATGGCTGCAAAGGAACCTCAGTCTCAGCTCGAGGGGGTGAGAGTGTGACTGCCAGAGCTGCTCCCAGATGGTCAGACAGGACACTTTCCTTAACATTTACTCTTGGCCATGCATGTAAAATAAACATGCTGTTCAATATTTTGATCCCAGTTTTAAAGCAACTCTTTGGTGGCACCTTCTGCAGCTTTTTTTATTTCTTCTTCAAGATTTATTCTAAAACTTCTAAAGAAAGATTACTTAGAAAATGAATTTCCTTTAAATAAAGCAACACTTTTTGTTAGACATGGAGTGAATTTAGACCCTGTRTGCATCCACATTGCTAAGCATGTGTTGTGAAAAGAGCCCTCAGCAGTGTACCAGTTTTCTGGGTCTTGTCATCTGTGTGATACACCATCACACTCTGGGAAAAACAGTTGTATAATTTTGCTCAGAAAAAGTCTTCGGGGATATTTCATATAAAGAGATTTTATTCACTGACTATGATATGAGTCAAAATCTCTTAGACTTGTTACCATAGCTATTCTTGACTGCTACTGCTGGTATTTTCTATACATATAAAATGTACTTTCGTTCAGAATTCAGGGATGAATTCTTGTAAAAAGCTTCAATAAATGATAGAAATACATTTCCTGCCTTTACATATAATTATGCAAAATAACGATCTTCAATTTTAAACTTACTCTTCATTCTAGCACAGAAAATATGCTCTAAGAAAGGGTAGATGATATCATCAGTTGGAGTACTGCTGTATAACTAAGGATAAAAATTGGRGTTTGAAAAGATGTCTATCATTTATTGAAAAAGCAGGGATGTACAGGGACTCAGTCTATTAAAAATTTCTGTAGATAGTGTTATTCTATGCTTGTAGCAAACTCAAGTTTTTGCTGCCACTCCCACATCTCTAAACCAGGAACAAGCTGAAATATGGAGAGATTCCACTGATTGGCTGGCAAAAGGAAGCAGAACTGCCCTAACAGTCTGCAGCTTCAGGAACAGTTTGCAGGGAAGCTGCTCCATCAGGTATTATTTATTGAGGTCATAAGATGAGCAGATATCYGGATAAAATACTTGTAATATGAACAAGAGAGTCTGAGTTTAATTTAGACAAGAGTGAAAGTGGGTTAGAAGAGCATATACGTTGAAACAAATGCAAGGATCCATTAAGTCAGTTAATGTTGTCTTTAAGGTTGCCACTACTGAGACTCARCCTGAAAGATTACAGTGCTTATCGTTCAACAGAATTGGAAAGAAGCTTCCCCAGATACTTACTATAATCAAATATGAGCATCGAGATATGYTTTAGATTGAGTGCTTATGTCTTTGTCCCAGTCCCTGATGAGACTGGGGCTGTTTAACATCTTTGTCAACAACATGGACGGTGAGATTAAGTTTAACCTCAGCAAGTTTGGCAAGGACACCAAGCTGAGAGGTGCAGTCAGCACTCTGGATGGAAGGAATCCCATCCAGAGGGACGTGGACAGGCTGGAGAGGTGGGCACATGTGAACCTCTTGGAGTTCAACCCAGCCAAGTGCAAGGTCCTGTACCTGTCTTGGGGCGATCCCAAGAGAAAATACAGGCTGGGCAGAGAATGGATTGAGGGCAGCCTTCCCTCAGAGGAGAAGGACTTGGGGAACTGATGAACAGGAAGCTCAACAGGCTTTGTGCGCTTGCAGCTAGAAAGCCAGATGTGTCCTGGACTATGTCCAAAGCACYGTGGGCAGCAGCATGAGCGAGGGGATTCTCCCTCTACTCCATTCTAGTGAGATCYCACCTCAGTTCTGTGTACAGACTTGGAGAACCCCAGCATAAGAGGAATGTTCAACAGGAGTGAGTCCAGAGTGGGYCACAAAGGTAGCAGAGGGCAGCAACACCTTTCCTGTGAAGACAGGCTGGSACAGCTGGGGCTGTTCAGCCTGGAGGAGAGAAGGCTCTGGGGAGAACTTGGAGAGCCTTCAGGTACCTAAAGGAAGCTACAAGAAAGCTGGAGAAGAACGTCTGACAAGGGCAAGCTGTAATATGTGAAGGGCAGATTTTTTTAAACTGAAAGGGTGGGTTTAAATAAGATTTTAGAATGAAATCTTTTACTGTGAGGGAATTGAGGCACTGGCACRGATTGGCCATAGAAGCCRCYCTACCCCTGGCAGYGTTCAAGGCCAGGCTGGATGGGGCTCTGAGCAACCTGGTCTAGTGGAAGGTGTCTCTGCCCATGGCAGGGGAGTTGGAAAGAGATCTCYAGGGTCCCTTCCGGCCCAAATCATTTTACGATTCTACAATTCTAAGATTTGGGTTTCGTTTAATGCTACTGAAACATTTCTTGTGGTATAAATCATAACAGTTTTCTCACTCTTTAAATAAAAAATGTGAAAAGGGAAAAAAYTYAAAAAAAATCCTGGATGAAAAATGTGCTGGTACAATTGTTAGGAGGAGAGCAGWGGCAAGTGTTTCATGAAACTTCAGGAAAAGATCATATCGTATGGTAAAGAAGAAATTTTATCTTTGGTGGAGCTTCTCCTTTGACTGTTACATACATTGGACAAAAATCTGTCCATGATGTGACACTCTGGCTGCTGAGACTTTTGAAACTCAGTCAAGTGTGTTGCTTTCTGAACTGTTTTGAGCATCAAAGTGAGCTCTCTACCATTAAACTCATTCATCTGCTCACCTTCCACCTTTCCCTGTATTCCTGACCTGTCCAATAATTTTTTAGCCCTCTGGACAGTTTCAGACAACTTAGAGATTGTAGCAGAAGAAAATTAAGTTCCTACAAGTACTGTGAAAAGCAATGGCAATATGACACTTTTATGAAACTGCTGCCATACACTTCTGAGAAAGTCTTGCTTTCTAGGAAGCTTTATCTGATGTTTTACTAGACATAATAATAGGTAAAAACCTATAACTGTTTAAGACACAGATTTGTAAATTGCTGAAGGAAGTATCTGTATACATCAGTGCGCTGCTGTGCTGCCTGCTTCTCTTTATGTTCTCATGTTAGAGATTGTAATCTCACTGGATGAAGCCATGCTGCTCACATAAACAGAACTGGGACCCCAATTTGCTTTGATACAGAACGAAAATCTTCATTACACAAAGGCAAGAAAGCAGCTCAGAAACAAGAGTGCTCAGAAATGAAAAGCTCCACAAAGGCAAGAAAGCAGCTCAGAAACAAGAGTGCTCAGGCCCAGCTTAAATAACTCCAAAAAAATTATGATGAGTATCCAGCAGCCTGCTCAGTAATGTGACCATTTATTTCCAACTTCATAACGTAAAAGAAAGCCTGTTAATATCAGCAGCTAATTACAGCGCCTCCTTCTCTCTCCAGACACATAAAAGAGGCTGTGAAGTGCAGGAGGGAGAGACTGCAGCAGCGGCAGATTGAAGCAATTCTTGTTAAATTAAATCTGGCTGAAGATGGAATGTGTTAGAGTGGACGGCAGTGATAATGGGTCCTGTTTCTTCCGTGTGTCTGTGTATAAATTAACTCCCTTTCAGTGCTATCTGGGCAATAAAGCTTCAGCAGTTTTCCTCCTAGTTCCACATATGCTGCAATAATTACAAGCATAACTTTATTTACCTCTGGCAGTAAAAGTATGAATAAATGATGTCTCATTGCTGTGGTCATGTTCTTTTTGGCCTCTTCTCTCGTTCTCCTGTATCACAAATCATGTCCTCTACCCTGGTAATGCTAAGAAACACAAAGCTGGCAGATGTCTTGCTGTGTGACATATTTCCCTTGCACTTAGGTCTTTAAACATATTTCAGTCTATTTTCTGAAAGGAATGTGAAGCTGTGATAGAAAAAGAGTGCCTATAGTGCTCATGCAATGCACTGGTGCTGTGTCATGGCCCATGTTATTTCCAGATGCTTTAAAACATTGCTGACTTTTACCTTTTTCTTACTTTATTTGGCTTCCCTTTCAAATCATAGTGTCTTGCCATCAGTGCTGAAACTAATTTGGCTGTGACCCTTATGTTTGGTGGCTAAATTGATTTTTCTCTTCCTGATTCTTGTTTTCCTTTCCATTACAAAGCACCACCAGGATTCCCATATGAGTAATGCATCAGAGTTTTTGGACAACTGGGTAAAAAAATCCAGTATTGTCATGACTTGCAAAAAAGTAGTTGAAAAATAACAATAACAAGCAGAAAAAAAAAACAGCCTGGAAGTAAAATTTAAATAGATTATGCCTTGCTAATTCTGCACAGGGAAATTCAGACAGCTAGTTGCATTCGTGTTTTATTCCTGTAATGCCTCCAATTATATTTTCAGTTTATTTATAAGATTCACATTATTTAAGAAGCATGTTAGGCCAGCATTTGCAAATAAATGAATTTTGACCTGAATAGACAAAATATGGGGGGGGGGGGGGGGAGGAAGATACTATAATGTCAGAAAAATTGTAAAGCCATCTTTATCTGGAATACTCAGGTGCTATAAAAATTATATAAAGGTATTTCAAACAAGGCCAAAACAAGGCCAGAGTTGGGGTTCTGGGTTCTGCAAGTGTGTCTGAGTGTGTCTGTGTGTGTGTGTTGCATTTTCTGCTTTTAATTCATAAGGTCAGAGCTTTATAGAAAAGCACTGATTTATTTTGACTGCAGCAAAAGCTTGAGTTTCAGACATCCTTCATATTCACAGCTTGAAGTAAATTTGTTTTTCTCAAAAAATTAAACTGAGTTTCCTAAACATGAGGACTTAGTCCTAATTTTAGACCTCGAAGCTGTAGTTGATTGGAGTTTAGCATTCCCTTGACATTAAGTTTCACTGCACAGGGTTGCTGGTTCCTCCTCTCCTTGTAAACAAACTCCTGAACATCTCCCCACCTCTTATGTTAAAGCACTCTCTGACACAGGTAGGTGCATTCAGGAATGTTGCAAAAGCAAGACAGATTTTGGGTTTGTTTCAAGCTAGGGTTCTTCAAAAGAAATCTCTTTTCTAAGTAAAAGACAAAGTTTTCCTTTTTCTCTGCTTTGGAAGACTTGGTGAGGGGTCATTTCATATGACACAAATGGAGCTGGACCCCCAGAGCCTTGCAGAGTGTCTCTCTGTTTCTGACTGCTGGGCCTTGATACAGGAAAGCTCTTGGGACCATGTCCTGTGCTGCCCCAATGGGGTGGGAGCTCTCTCCCGTGCCCCAGAGTGCTGCTAATCCATCAAGGGGATGCATTAAGGATCTGGAAGAGAGGATAGACAGAGTTAAGAGGAATAAAGTGGATTGTAAGAGCCGAAATGAGGGATGTGGGACTCCAGGCAGCTCTCCAAAATGCAGTTTATTCCATCMAAGAGGTTACAGCAGTCCAGGGTGGTGGGTGACAGAGCCTGTGCCTACAGCTGTCAGCTCCAGCTGCAGGCAGGCCTGGAGACCCTTTGGTTTAGGTTACATTGCATTATAGACTTTTCTTTGCTGAGCATCTTAATACAGTCAAACCAATCTATACCTTAACTRTTATCTAYAGTCCATCATAACTACTATAATTACCATACTCATGTTACTCCAATCACTAAAAGTTAGTACATTACAGTTTAAGCTAGAAGTTGTTTTTCAGTTTTCTTGCAGTGGAAAATTCTGACACCTTTTTTCTACTTGCAACTTTGMTGACTTGTTTGCCTGTGCTATCTTTCTSCTTGGTAGAARCATCTTGTTTAAGGTGGGTTTATGCTTTGCTCTAAGTCATAAAAACTCCTTCTAACTAACATACCCTTTGCCTTCTTGGTTATCTAGTAAGACTGGCTCAGCAATTCTTTTCTTCTATATCAAAACTTGCTTCCATCTCTATTCCTTCATCAGACTCTACATTTAAAAATCTTTCTGCCAAGTATACATATCTGTGAAACTTTCTTTTCAAACTTTCATCTTTCCCAACACCAGATATTTATTGAAGTGCTTTCAAAGGCCCTACCCTGGCAGTACCGGAGCCACAGTTGTGGCTCTGCCCAGACAGCTCCAGGATGGAATAAAAGACGGCTTGGTCACAAGATCTCGCATTTTTATAAGTTTTAGTCCATTTGCATATAGGAGTTAGCTGTCCAACTAATAGCTTCGATTTATGAAGTTTCATCCTCCTTGCCTGCTTGCCCACCCTCCTCACATTGTTTATGCTTTTGGCCTGAAGTTTGAAGAGATTGTCCTTGAGTCCCCAGCTAGAATAGGATTGTTTTGTATTCATCACCCTGTGAAAAGATCCTAGTAACACTTAATATAAATCTAAAAGCTACACACCAAAACAGAACAGAAAAACTTAAAACYCAAGGTATCAAAGGAGTAAATGTTTTGAGTTTTAACTCCCATCTGGAGGTTCCCTTAGTGACACTGTACATCTTGCATGTGAGCAGCAGCTTTTCCTTTGTTTCCCAGGGGCTTTGTGGCAGCTGGCTGGAGGCCCATGACTTGTGCCTGGGTATGGCTGATGCCTCAGGTTTTAGCTTTTATATTTTCCAGATTCTGTGCTGCTTTAGTTTGTAGTTCTGAGCTTCATATTAAGGGATAGTAAGCTCTCCTCACAGAGTAGGTAGACAAAAAAATTCCTTCTCTAGCTGAGGACCAAGGACAATCGATCCAAATCTCAGGCCCAAGAGCACAAACAACATGGACTGAAGAGAGAAAAACAAGAAGAATGGGACTTCATAAACTAAAGCTGTAATTGGACAATTAACTCCAATGTGCTAATAGACCAGAACTTATAAAAATTAGAGACCTTGTGACCAATCATCCATTTTGTGACCATTTGGTTCATATTGAGTGTAGCCCTGGCTGGGCTCTTGCACTGCCCAGGGTGTATCCACTGAGGCCTTCTAATAAATACTATTTTATTCTTTAGCTCGGTCTGGCCTCTGTTCTAGGTCAGCCTTCACAAGGCATCAAAGCCAAGGAGAAGTTTGTGGTGCTGCTCAGAGGGACCCAGACCTGCCAGAGCAGATCCCCCACACCAAGAGGACAGGATGTCCTGTCCACCCATACAGAGCATCAGAAAGAAGGAAAATTCTGTCATTTCCTGGCAGTGTAAAGAGGGTCTGCCTCTTGCATCCTGTCAGAGAATAACATCATATCTATAACAGCAACAGATATTTGGGCCTAAACCTCTTTGTATCTTAATTTCTTCCAAGTCAAAATAAGTTTACTGCCAGCCTTATAGCACATTCTGTAGTTCTTTGATGAAAGATATTTCACCAATTTAAATTATTATTTTATTACTTTTGGCAGACAGAATGTTTAGCAAGTCATTTGAAATGTATGCTTCTTCAAAACCCACTAAATGCAATGGGAATCTTTACACAGAATCTTAATTTATCCCCTTATACTTCAGGTTTTTTTTAATCTTTCTTTTGAACTACTGAGCAATTTTTCAATCTGAAAAGAGAATCTGAGCAATGATATGYAATTGTCACACACATCAGTCTTTTAAAAAAATGGGTTTATGACTTTGATGTAGTCCAGAGAAATGAACATATTTCAGAAACTTCTGAAGCTACTGACTGACTCATGGAAGTACTGCTTAATATTTCAATAATTGGCTCTTCTAGCTTTTGAGATATGAACATCTGCAAATGAGAACTTTACACAGGGAGTCAAGTCAGCTTCTACATTCCCCTGCAAAGCAAGAGAGCAGATGCTGCTCACCAAGCCCTGCTCTGCAGTCTGGAATATCTCAGCTAAGCACTGCAGTCCTTTGCCATTGATCAGTAAAGGTGGCTGAACCACAAGGAATAACAGGGAGATACTAAATGCTGTGTGAACAGGGGTCTTGATACTAAATCTCTCCTTAACATCATGAATATACCCAWGTGTTTATAATATATATTTATAATATATATTTATTTAAATGCAAATGCATTTTATATAGCAATGATCTTYTGGCAGCTAGGGATTACTTTTTATCCTTTCCTGTATCATAAGGCTAATGAAACAGTCAATTAAATTAATCCTCTGCAAATTTAAAGGGGCTGAGAAATGAACACAGCTATAAGCTGTAGAATTTGCAGCCATAAGATATTRACAGGGAAACAAGTTAGTGCTGTTTGATAAAGAATTAGATACTTAGTCCAAACTGCAGATGCTCTGTGCAGAGATCCTCTGCAGTCAGGGTAGTCTTGCAATGGCTGCA
Organism: Cardinalis cardinalis; assembly: GCA_014549065.1. Lineage (NCBI taxonomy): Eukaryota > Metazoa > Chordata > Aves > Passeriformes > Cardinalidae > Cardinalis > Cardinalis cardinalis. Next base: position 4,059,990 of record JACDOX010000020.1, read on the forward strand.
ATTCCTTACTAACCTTTATTTATCTCTTGTTTATCTTCCTATTGACTCTTATTCTACAGAAATCACTTTTTCCTGAAATTAAAAAGGATTCTTTCTAGCCTGGAGAAAAGTAAAAGTAAGGCTTTCTGTCTTCTCTTTATCCACACCTTTCCATTCCCAAATTTTGTGATGCTAAAATTATCCTTACCTCTAAGATGTAGTTCCTTTTGGGAAAAAATTATTACACTGGAACAAGGATAAGCCTGTGGAATTTCCAGAACAGTTCTCATTAATCCTTTTAACAGAATAACCTTCATCACTGGATTCTGAAATAGGAAATGCAATGGTGCCTCCTTTATTAATTAGTTGGTGGAATTAATTAACTGCTAACTAATAACTAAATAGCCAACCCTGCAAACATTTGAGCATCTGCATATCTTTAGGCATGAGAGTAATGATAGGAGAATTGATGGGAGAACTGTATGTTTAAAATTAAACCAGGTTGTGTTAGCAAAATAGAGCTTTTACTATTTCTCTATATAAATTCTGCATTGCTGTCTAGYTTCTACAGCAGTGGATTTCATATTTACCTGCAACAATATTTGCCTATCTGAAGAAAACACTACTTTAAAGTAAAAATGTACATGAAATAAGAAGGAACGGAACACGGATCTTCTATACTGGGGCAGAGGGGAAAGATGTGTTTCAGTAATTTATAATTAGTGAAATAAATGAACCATGTATTGGTTAACAAATTTCTGTCTTGTTATGATAATACCCAGATTTTAAAAACACAGTGTTCTGGGAGTAATCCCAGAATCCAGTGCAGAATAACAACACTATGATTTGTTGTTCATTCATATTAATATGTTACACTCAGTTTTAAACTCTATGCCTTTTCTCACGCTGTTCCCTCAGTTTCAGATGTTATAGCTGTCTGTAATTGTCATTGCTCTGTCACAGGACACTCATTGTCACCACAGTAGATCCAAAACCAGGGCACTCTGCAGCTTGTTGATGTGATGACCGCTACCAGCAAGATGGTTAACATCACCCACCAAGAATATTTATCTTCAAAATTTAAAAAATATTTCTAGTGCTGTCCCATGAATGTCATGGTGAGTATTTCAGACTTTTTACAAAGACAAAGAACCAACAGCAATCATAAAAGCAAATAGCAACCTGCACCTATCTTGCTCGTTTTTTTGTTTTTGGGGTTTTTTTTGGTGTTTGGGTTTTTGTTTGTTTGTTTGTTTGTTTGTTTTTGGGGGGGTTGGTAGTTTGGTTTGGGTTTGTTTGGGTTTTTTTGCATGTAGAGAACATACAAAGATGGCCACTCTACAGAGAGTAAAGTGAGAGTAAAGAGGCCATTTTACTTACTGATGAGAAAGAACCATGTGGATTTTATTCAGGTAATAATAAAAAAAATAATGTAAACTGCAGAAACCTTCTTTTCCTTACTCCTGGAGTGATTTGTAAAGGAGCAATCAGTGTTTTCCAGGCTGTGGAGTAAACAGGAAGGAGGGATTTAATGAGCAGTTTGTGAGTTACACATCTCTSTATATGGGAAAAGGATTGCTGCAGTTTTGCAGTGTTGTGGTTGCTCTGCTCATTTTGTTTTCATTTCTGTTTCTCATATATCATAGACCAAGTTTCCACAGATAACCCCAAATTCACCATATTTAAGATATCAGAGAATCATAGAATGGTTTGGGTTGGAACAGATCTTAAAAATCATCAAGGTGCATCATTCTTCCCATGGGCAGGGCCACCTTCCAGTAGACCAGGTTGCTCAGGGCCCCATCCAACCTGGYCTTGAAAACTGCCAGGAATGGGATATCCACAGCTTCTCTGGGCAACCTTTTCCAGGTACTTTGACACCCCCTTAGCTGCAGACCACCTCCTCCTACTTTAGACCACAGAGCCATGACCACTGTGTGCCATACATACTAGCCAAGGCTCCTGAGATGAGCTCCATATTTTTCGTGCAGTGTATTTTATTTTAAAAGGCTTCAAATGTTCAAGTTTCCTTATTTGATCAGTTGAGATATATTTTTTGCACTAACACAAAATGTACAAGACATGTCAGTGCTGAAGTTTGCTTTGTGCTTAATGAGAAGAGATAGACTTGTGTAAGGTGTCAGTTGAATAAAGAACATTTGGCAAATGAGTAGATACTGATGAAGTATCATTGCTGTGAACCAGTTATTCAATGTTTCAGGACAAATTTACTGAAGACACTTTACATGCCTAATTTTTCTCAGAAAATGTAGCCTTGGTGCTGAGGAGTCAAAGACAGCTGCAATGACATAACATGTTTCTTATACACTTTAATGGACTGCAAAAGTATTTCAGATCCTAAAAAAATTGCCTCAACAGTGTCCCTCAGATTTTTATTCATAAAATATGATTTCTTTACATGCATCTGGTTACCAGTGGTCTACCTTGCTTTTTTCGTGCTTAGCCTTAAGCCTGGAAAAATTTGTTCCCTTTAATAGAAACAAACATGTAGTAGCTTAATATGGAGAAKTATAAACTGTCCTCTGTCATTAGGATTGTGTTAATTCTTTTTTTTTTTTAATCTATCACAAGGGATTGTAAACCAAAGTATGAAAAACATAACAAGCAACACTGAAACAGGCTGAAACCTGAATTTTGCAACTTTGGGCTTAATATTCTTTTAATGCCCAAACAATGCCATGTCTTAGGAACAAGATAAAAGCACTAACAGTGTATCAAATTCCTGTGAAATGATTCCCCTACTTTGCATGGTATAACATCACCTATTGAGAAATGTATTTGTTTAAGACGCTGCTACATCTGATTATGAGATTATGTTTAAGAAGATAATATATACTTTACCAAGCATTACTTTACCACTTATTTAGTGCTGAAGTATAATCCTGTTCTATGTAAATAGCTAGAATACAAAATAGATCTGCCCTGACTTAACAAAAGATATTTTTCCCCCTCAATTTATATGCTTCTACAGATGTGGGCTTTTCTGAGTTGGAAATGCTTTTTAGAGTTCTTCTTCACACCCTGGAGGGGCAACAAGCAGATTAGGATTTTGGGGGTTTGCTGTCTGTTTGGAAAAGAAGTTTTTCATGAATACCAAGATGAGAAGTGTAGCATGAAGAATAACTTAAATGGCTTTTCAGCATTGTATAAACAAACCATGGAAACCTGAAATAAATGAAAAATATTGAACTATGGAATTGGCACTCTGGGTGAAATCAGGTGCTGTATGAATTTCATATCCAGGACAGATCTTCTATGCGGGATTACAAAGGTCAGCTATTAAAAAGTCCAAATTTACCAACAGCTACACCTTGCTCTCTATGTGTTTGTGTGTATATTTCACATGTTCAGTAATTGTTACTGCAGAAAATTATTCATTTTCCTCTGGAAAATCATTTGTATTTTGCACTGTGTTTACAGACTAACCAAATCACTCAGTCTGGGGAGGAGATTGAAAAGCACTGAAAAAGCACTGAAAACTCAGACTTCCAGGCTGAAAATGTACACCTTAATGAGGGAGCTGCTGGAGACAGCAGCACAGGATGGAAAGGCACATTGTGTTGATTCGGCAATATTTTTTTCTTGCTTCCATCTCCATGTGAGTTCACACAGACTGACACTCCTTCAGCCCTGATTTTCCATTCTCCTTTCTGCAGGTTGTGCCCCTCAAGGAAATGATGCTCTCGTGGCTCTAGTATCCTAAAGACAAATAGCTATTCCCTGACAAGGACCTTGCTGATGTCAAAAGATAGTTACATCTAGAAGGTGTAAAATAACAAAGAGTACTTCAGAAAAGATGCTCTATATATAGACCCTGTCTCACTCCTGTGGGCCAGCTCTTTCTGCCAGCCAAGCTTTCCAAAATATAGGGCTTCTCTTAGGGCAGATGTCTGCAGAGCATCTGACAGCTGGGAAACCCAAAGTACTTTTCCAGGTTGGAAGTGGTGGTGTGATGCTTTCCACCTGGGACTGAAGGAGCATTACAAATGAATCCTTGTGAAAAATCATCCAGGCAGATCTTTTCCTCCTCCTTGGCAGAAGACTGTTCTGGAAGTTCTGTGCTGCTCAGTCTGCCCTGAGCATTCTGCTGTCATTTGTGCAAATTCAGTACTTGAACTAAATTGGGGTTAGGTATGATCTGACATAAGCTTTGACAGTCACATGCTAACTGTGTTACACTTCCAAGTCCTGCAGTTGTGAACTTCAGTCATATGGCCTCCATTTCTCCAATTTCCACAAGTTCAATCTGCAATTTTATCCATCTTCACCATTTTTTCCAAGGGGCTTATCCTTCCCAGTAAGTTACAGCTGACAAGGACAATTGCAAAGTGAGTACTAGGTGTTAACAGAATCAGTTTATCCCTGTTTTGGGATCACACCCCACAGTAATGAAACAAGGTCCTGATTTGCTGTTTTTTCCACTCAGGATCAACTCAAGAACCTGGTGGATGGTTGAAACCAGAACTTGTTGACTCTTCCCATTTTAGTAAGCATCAAAGCCTCACATACCATCATAAAACATCTTTGCATGAGGGAATTTCTCAAATAAGACAATCCATAGCAATATTTTGATTCTTTTCCTCAGAATGAGAAAATATTAGAAAAATATGTGTGGCACTTACTTTTCTACTCTCTACTCAGCCAGTGCTCTGCATCAGGCAGTAATTTATGTAAGGTAGTGCTGAGGCAGGTACCCCTTGCAGGGGAGAAAGATTTTGTTTCTTTAATATTATGAATGTCAGCAGCTTCAGTTTTCCCCTGTACATGACAACTTTATGCTTCTGAGTGATACACACAGAAAGAGAGAATTATTTAGGTTGGAAAAGACAACTAACATAGAGTACAATCACTAACCCAGCCCTGTCAAGTCCACCACTAAACCAGGTCCCCAGGTGCCACATCTACACGTTTTTTGAACCCTTCTAGGGATGTTGACTCCACCATTTGCCTGCATCATTTTCCAATATCTGACCACTCTTTCAGTGAATGATTTTTTCTTGATGTCCAGTCTAAACCTCCTGGTGCAACTCTTGTCCTGTGGCTTGCTCCTTGGGAGAAAAAGCTGAGCCCCTCCTGGTTCCAACCTCCTTCCTCTCTTGTAGAGAGGGATAAAGTCCCACCAGACAGAACACCTCCAGGCTAAACACCTCCAGCTTCTTCAGCTGCTCCTCATAGGATGTGTCCTCTAGTTCTTTCACCAGCCCATTCTTTTAAGACATTGTTTAAAGGACTWAGCAGCAGCTCTGGTTTCTGCTGCTTCTATAACTGAATTGGAACTTCGACTTGCTAATAATATCTTTGTTTTATTCATTTAAATTCTTTTCCAAAGAACTGTGAATTTTTCTCTTTCTGACTTTTCCTGATAAGCTTACGTGCTAAAAAATACAATTGGTGCAATTTGCTGAGCACATAATATTGTATGATGTTAAGGTCAGGAATGGTGCTTGCAACARGGAAGATGGTTAAATTTAAACAGAAAATTACCCAAATGTTATTGGCCAGTTAGGATGCTTAAAATTATAAATATAGCAAAAAATCCTCTTTCTTACTAAATTAATTTGAACGTGAATGGAACAGTGGAAAAATATACTCACAGGTATACCTACCTGGTAGATCTAAAACTGGTGACATTGTATGTGGGAGGAAAACGCACACAGAACATTGGTTTTCCTTGTTATGATACCAAGTAAGCCCCAAATAATTTTAAGAAGAAATCTGGGAATTATTTTATAATGAGAAGACAACAACTGTGCGGACATAGGCTGGATTTTACATGTATCTATCTCTTTCATTTCCTTGTATATGCAGCACACAAAAAGAGGAAGGTTGTATATGATTTGGCACTCTCATYGGCAGCATGAAAGAGACCTACTTTGTCAAAAGCTTAAGTCTAAAATTACCTTAACCTTACCTACAGTGGCTGTGCCACTGCTTGAGAGGTTTTAGAGAGCTACTGGAGAAGCATCACTGTTTCTTCCCCCATGATAGTGTAGAAAATAGCCACGCATAATTGCAACCTCTCTAATTTTGTTTTTGACCCAAGATGATAAATAAAACTTAAACAAATCCTATTTAAATTAAGATMATTAGGTGAATAATGCCCACCCTGTTTCCATAAATTTTTGTGAGACAAAATAGACTAAAAAATGAAGACACTAAAGGCCTGCTCCTCTAGAATATGCATCTCTATCCCACTAGGTCATATTCCTTACAAGACCACAGGGATGCATTTGAATTCCCCAAATTTTCAGCTAGATATATATATATTGTATTGCAGACAAGTGAGACTGAGAGTTAGTATTTTCTTTCCCAATAGTCAACTTTCCTTTCCTGTTCCCCACCACCAGCCCTAAGGGCTAGTGCAGATTGATTAATGAGCTCTACATTCTCATAGTTGCAGTTTTTATCATATTAAAGCTGTAGGGGTTTTTCTCCCCCTTTGCAATAGGAGCAGGTCAAGAATTATGTATGACTGGTTATAGGCTTTGCAGACAATTTTTTTCTGTTACCAGAATCCCCTCCATCAGGTACCCATTTTGTTTTAACTAGTTGTTCTTCATACCAGAGCTACATGTAGAGAGAATTGCTATACTCTACACAATGTGGGTGGTATAAATGCAATATATAAATGCAGATAATACACGTGGAGGACAGAGGAAATGTTTAATTTACCTAAGCTTTGCTTTATCATGACTCTAATTGCCAGAGATTCTGTTATCAAGGTCATTTATTCTGCAAAGCAGGGTGCTATTTCTCTATATTTTTGCAGTAACCCATTAAGGCTTTCTTGAAAGAGGAGATCTTTCTGTTATATAACACATTATTTTTTCATAAATAGTCTTGACTAGTTTGGAAGTAGAGTTTTCTCTGGCATCAATAGCTTGTGTTGCAATTCTGTGTTTCAAGTTCTGTCATGCTACTGAAGTTGAAGGAAAAATAAAACTGAACTCTCTTAAGCTATTCTCTTTGCCTTACTATAACTAGATTTGCACAGACCTGTGTATTTCTTGCTGGGCAGTAACCACTTGCAGCATATTCTTTTTGTTTAGGCACACAGGAGGAAAAAGTAAGAAGAGAGTGAGCTTTCAACAGCCTCAGAACTGTTCCCTTCTATACTTACAGCARTGTGGTAGAATTCTGTTTTCAAATGTTTTATAGATCCAGAGTATTTTTAAATTTAATTAATGTTTAAGTTTAATAAAATAATGCACAAAATCATTATTTTGTGACATTAATGAAGTCTATTTTCTAGCACAGTTTGAATAGGCTGTACTAAAATAGCACTAAAATACATTAACATTAGGTCATCTGCTTTGCATTTATAACAATAAGCTCACATTTTCAGAAAGGATAATCTTAAACAACGTTTTTTCAGTGCAAACTGTACATCTTTATCTTAAAATTCCAAATGTTTCAACAATAGATGATGATTAAGGACTAGACAATTATTCTTCATCTTTCAATGATTTATGGCACAGAGAAAGACCTTTTCTCAAGAGTTCAAGGTGCTAAAAAGGAGGAGTACATTTAAGTTGGCAGCTCCCTGCCTTCCTCCTTTTTTACTAGGCACAGAATTCACTTCATTGTTGCCACTACACTAGAAAATGAGCTTATTGACTTTATTGCATATTTGGTCCCTGGTGTGGACATGCATATGGTTGAGTTCTTCAGCACTTATATAAGCAAATGCAGAAGATGAAAATAAAGGACACACATTCCTCAAGTAGCTAAAACAGGAAGACAAAGTGCAATGGCAGGACTCATCTTCCCATAATGGGCTTTAGTATTTATTTTCCTTAACCTGCACAATGTGATATGTGATTTTCAGGCATTGAAATAAGCACTTTGCTTGTCCCAAKGAGCTCAGTATTTAATCAGGGGAAAATAAACAGCCAGTAGGAAGAAGAAAAGCAGTAAATATTTGAGAATGTTGACAAAACCCTCCGCTCTTTTTTTCTTGTGTATGTAATTTGAAGTTCATTGTTCTTTAAATTTTGCAATAGTCTTTGGAGTCACTGGCTTCAGGATTTTAGTAAAGGTGTATTCAGTATGAATAAAAGAAGTGGGGAAATTGAGTGTAGTTTTGTCTGTTTCTCTTGATATCATGGTCAGTGAACGCTCATCACTTACTTGAAAAGGACTAATATATCACCTCAAAATTCTAATTGAATAAAAGAACAGGAAACCAAAAACCAAAAATATGATAAGATTAAATAATCTACCCACCCTCTGAAATAACTACTACCAAGCAGAGAGTATTTTAAAAATTACTGTTAATATCCTGTGTATTTCCTCCACCTACTTTGGTTCCTGTTGTTTCTTTTCACATGCCATTTCTAACTCAATAATCTCCCACAGTGGTTGTCATACTGAGGAAGGTAGTTAATAATAACTAAAATCATGCCTGCAGCTCTTAGGTTTCCTGTTAATAAGTCAGTATATGAGCTGGCTACAACACCTTAGGCCAAAACTGTCAGACCTTCATCAATTTGAATTATACAAGACATCTCTCTAGCACTGGTGTGTGGACTGGCTGTTGAGGTAGCACAGGACAGTTCCATCCTGAATTTCYCTGACCTGGTGTTGTACTGCCTCTCACCCTGGTGTGTGGAAAGGCTGGGGGAGAAAACACACACATGCACTGGCCTTGGAAATTCTCATCTGTTTATCAAAGTTATCCAATAAAGGACAATGGTTTACATATAACTGCTGAGTTTGCAATGGTGAGTAGTAAGTCAATAGGCAATGAAGGAGATATTAGTGTGCATAATTTGTGGGGTTAACCCCATGAAGTGGTGTAGGAGTGATCCTTCCCATTCTTCCTCTTTTCATCCCATCTTTAAGGAAGCTGTYGTCTTCTGTGTGTTTCTGTTTGTTCCTTTGCCTTCTTGCCATAAATGGTTTTACTTCCTCAATTAGTCCCTAAAACCACAGCTCCTACACTGATCAAGGATTGAGCRCTTGTGTTAACACCCTGCAGACCTSTGTTACCTCCCTGGCTTCRTGTGCTCAAGCTCTCTGTTCTCATTCTAGGCTCTCCTGGGGACTTTTACAACACCTACTTTCCCCGAGGATTAGTCACTATCACATGACGTGTACATGAGGAACATCACCTTGCACAAACTCCCAGGTCTCCTCTTTTTTTTTTCCCCTTCATGATTTATTTGTGTGTCCCAGCATCTTGAAGAGCTGTACCCGTCACTAGGCTTTCTGGAAAGAGCTGAGATGGAAGAGCTGTTCCTGCTTTTATTTAGATTTTGGGAGTCATTAAACAGCCTGAGGTGGACAAGAAGCCATTCAGATGTTGTGCTGTTCCAGGCAACTTCTGTGGCCTTCCCAGCCTAACCAGTGTGCTGGCAGAGCTGGAATGGCTGGTAGAAATTAMCTGATGTCCATTTCTGCAGTATTCCTCTCAGAAGAAAAAAAACTATTCTGTGTTGTTTGGGAAACTGAAGATTTAGAAGATTTTCCACAAAATTTCCCAGCCCATATGAAGGTTGTCAGGCAGATCTCCTAGGTGAGTCACTGAAATAGATTGTTACAAATACATACTCCCAGGTGATTTGTAATCTGTATGTGCCTTTTATGCATATCTGGCATCAAGGATAGAAGTAYAAAAAGAATATAATTCTTAAATTGTATTAAATGGACTAAGAGTTATCATCATTATTATTATTWTTATTACCAAAAAGATTTTGTACTTCTATTTTTAAACCCCGTGTAATTCTATGATRCTTCTCCATTTAATTAATGTGCCAGTACAATAAAATAACACACAAAATCATTATTTTGTGACATTAATGAAGTCTACTTTTCGAGCACAATTTGAATAGGCAATTGAACAACAGTGCACTAAAACACATTAAAACCAGGTCATCTGCTTTGCATTTCTAACAATAAGCCCATACTTCCATGAAGGGTAATCTTAAACCACATTTTTTTCAGAGCAGCCAGTACATCTTTATCTTAAAATTCCAAATGTTTCAACAATAGAAGATTGTTAAGAACTAGACAATTATTTTTCAGCACCCATTGATTAATGACTTAGTCTATGACACACAGAGAAAGTGTAGAACAAAGGAGTGCATTATAATAATGCACAGGCATTAAACTATCTTCATTAATAGGGCCTTTTTGGATTGTGCTTAGCATGAAACAAAGTATGCCATAAAGAAAGTGAAGTATTAGCTTTAAATATCTCTTTAAACATGCCTGATAAAAATAAAGCCTACATTTGTACCCTTAATCTTAAAAATATTTTGTTTTCTGGGATTCACACATTCTCCAAACTAGGTGAACTGCAGCAGGGTTTCTGAGCTATCAATTGAGTTCAGTTCTTAYAGGCCACATTCTTCATATTTCAGATGTTACATTGGGGCATTGCAAAAAATTTTGACTGTATCATCCTTCCTCTGCAAAATAGAGTTTTAAGATACTGCTCAGCACTACCAGCAGAAGCAAAATCTGAATATTTTAAATCAGGTAACCTGTTAAGATTTAGTAATGCAAAACCGTTAAATGGTCCTGATAARAAATAAGAATGAGCACAGTGAAGCTACAGCTTTAACTACAAAATACCTTTATTAATGCTCTGTTTCAACTAGAACTCTGTAAGTGCTTTCAGGTTTTAATACATGAGATGTTTTGGCTTCTCATTTTATAAATATCTGTTTAACTCTGACACCATCCCTGCTCCTACTGATCTTGTCAAGGCTGCTCATTGGAAAGCACATGCCCACATGTTTGAGAGACTGTCCACTGTGCTCTCCACTTTTTCACAGATATTGGTACTTAGGGCTTGTTTGCTTGTTTGTTGGTTGGTTGGTTTGGTTTTGAGCAAATAAAATTGTATATTATAAAAATAATATTGAATTAAATAAATCTTTCCCCAGTACTATTGTGAATCTGTGTTATCAATCTACATCATGCACAACTCATAGAATGAGGCTAAAATATGAACAAGGCATAGACCATGTTCATAGCACTTGGAAAGGACAGAAGAAGATGGATTATGAAGAGGTTGTTGGAGCTAAGTGAATAATTCACAGTGAATAATTAATTTGACAAACTTAGCCTCTTTGTGCGTGCAGACCAGATAACAGTCTCTTTCATTCACTCATTATTCAGATTTATTCAGTAAGTGTCTTTTGAATAGGGCACAGTAGCTAAGGCATCTCATCATGGATCCAAAAGCACAAATTAAAATCTCTCCCTGGACTCACATTTCATTGAACTCCTCTGGAAACTGGGACCTCCCCACCTGGGACAAGCAGGCAGCCAGAAGAATTGATGTGGCRTGGGCCAAAGCCCATCCATCCCAGACCATGGAAATCCCCACTTGWCTCCATGTGAGGGTAGTGGGAAAACAAGCCAATTGCTGCCCAGGATGTGGCTGGCTTGGATGGAGGATCACAGTTCACCCTGGRGGTTTTAGAGTGCCAGGCTGGTGGAAGAACATGGCTTTTTTTCCAAGTTTTTTACGTTTTTAATGTATCAACAGGCCTGAAGGATGAAGTCCAGTTCACATGTGCTACCTCAGACATTTTTTGCTGCACATATTTTCTGTACACACCAGCAGCGTGCAGGACTTGTTAACTGGGATGCTGCTTTAGAGGAAAATCTGTACTCTTGAGTTGAGACTCCTGACATTTAATGGGATGTAAGAAATACTGGGAATCACCAGCTAAACCACTATATTAGGTGGCTGACAATGAAAAATGTAATTKATACTGACTAGAAGTCTATCAGTTGCATTCATGGGCCCAAAATAAAAGTTTTCTGCTCCAAAGACCTTATAAACAGATAAGATGAGAGAAGGACATGGAAAAAAGTGAAATATATGAAACCACTATGTAGCAGGAATTTTGCCAGGCTAGCTTTAATTAATAAGGCTTTTGTTTTCACTCACTTGCCTAAGAAATTTCTACACACAATTTTTTTTTCTGATTTGGATTCTATTTGGTGTARTGTCATATACTGCATGCTATATCTAACAATGGTAATTACTGTTGGTTTTGTTTTCTGCTCAGATGTAACAATGCTTTGATGAACTGCTTTTCACTTTAATTGCATTAATTTCAACACGTGTATCTGATAAAATATTTACTGACAACTTATCTGGCAAGGACATACACGGTTCAATAAGCACAAATCACACTGTACTTTGTACATATTTTATAACATTAATTTGTTGGTCAATGTTTAACAGCTTAACACTAGAACCATTTCATCACACATTCTATTAGTTCATCAACAAACATTCATATTTTCTAAATGGTAAGCTTTAAAAAAGAAAGAATAATCCTCCCCATCTCTATTAGCATGTGACTGATAAAAATAAAATTAATCTTAATTAAAATGTATTGATATCACAAAGCAATCATGATTTTGAACTTGCACATGAAAGAGAAAGTAGTTTTCTGCAAAAATTTAGAAAACTCTTTCTTCATATTATCAGAGATACCCCAAGTAAATTAATTCAGGAGAAGCCCAGAGTCATAGGTATGGCGTTTTCATCAATTGTTTTGATGAAAAAGAAAGCTAAAAGCAATAATTAAGGGGTTTTTTTCATGCTTCTAGGCTTTCATTTGCTTAATTTTATGCCATTTCAATGACAAACTCAATGATTTTGAGGATTTTAAGTAGTAACATTAGATAGTCCCATTTAGGTCATCACTAGACAGGGTGACAGCTGCTCCCATCTGCTCTGGACACTGACCATCCTTCAAGCCTTGTCTCCTCCAAGTGCATACTAGAATGAAATCCAAACTGAGCCTTTAGAACCAAGGATTTGAAGGACACTTCACTGGATTCTGTGTCAAGGCTGGTGTTCCTGCTGCTCTGCCTGACTCTCGGAGCCTTATGGCAARAAGGATCTTGTCCACACTGCAGCACAACACTGGGACATTGCAGCAACCACGGGACCAGGTTTGGTGTAGAGTGAATCCCACTCAAGGCTCACAAGTAACCTGGGAGTTGGATTTCTGTCACAGCCACAATTGCATTGCTCTCATCACACAAACTATTTCTGTTAGTTTGAGTTTCTYCCTCAGCCAATCTCACTGCAACTTTTTTCTTCTGTGACAATTAGAGGAAGCTTAGAGGAAATATTTTCCTTCACATAACAGGAGACGATTTTAAGAACTGACCAAAGCAATATCTCTTTTACAAATGGTGAGTGCCATAATTTACACAGAAAGAGACCACCTGCAAGATATATGCACAGAGATGGCTTAGCCAAATCCTCCTCAACCTKGGCTTATTGGTTTGTTTAATTCAGAAGACAAATAAAGCTTTGATAAAGATTTTTCTCTTCTTGAAAAGTTTTGCCATAATGTACTGTACTGGACACATATTTTTGTGWTTTATTTTAATGGAAAAAAAATTATTAAAGTGTTTTCACATATATTCCTYGGGCAGGAGAAGTATAGCTTCAAATACCTTTTAGTGGCTGATTTGAAGACTCAAATCCATTCTCAGCAGGTTGAATAACTCCAACACATAAGCAATACATGGTCCAGGGAATATTTGACTTATGCAGCCCAGAGGAAATCAGACTGAGGCATAATCTACATGCTCAGCTTGCGCCTTGCCTTCCTTCCATACTGTCACCTGCAGGGAAAAAAACAATGTTTGCTTTTACACTGAACTGTAATATTTGTCATCTCTTTGCAACATTCCTGTTTGTACAAGAGGGATCAAATAATGAGATGTAYGCCAAGTCCTGATGCAGTAAGTTGGAAGTCTTGGAATTTCATGAAAAGTCATCCTGTTCTATGACTGGGGTTTGGRTTAAATGTTTTTTCCCCTTTCATGAATTCCTCCTCTTTTTAAATCCTTAAAATCATGATTTATTTTACTTCGTGTGGTCTGTTGCTGAACACTGCTGGCCTCTTTCTCATGCAGTAGATTCTTTCCTTCCTTGGAGTATTTGCCTGCCATGGCACCTGTTTTACAAAGAAAGAAAATATCCACTGCTGATTTGTTCCTCTCAATAGCCAGCCCAGATATCTCTGTGATTTCATTCATTAATGTAGAGATTAGCCCATTCATACTGGGTGATCTTTTTCAGRAGGTAATGGCAGCGCCTAGTGAAAATGGGTCATGATTTGTAGTGGATTCTGTGGCAACAGAGCTAGACTCTCAATTTGCCTTGTGAGTTCTCTTCATTACAGATGAATAAATGTCCACAGCATGAAAACAACAATGAAATGGTCTGACTAAATTTCTGACAATTAGCCAAATTCTTGATAGTCCTTAATGCACTCACCAATGTCTATTCTTGTCCTGAATAGCATTTGACTTTACAATCTGGTAGCAGTTGTTGAGGCCATTCCCGTTCTATCCTACAGTTCCATTCCACGTCTTCCCTCATAAAAACCTTCCRTTTTCTCAGGCATTCCCTACATCTCTCTTCAATTAGATAGCTTTTTTTTGCCTGTGGTCCACAGTTTTCCAAATATGCAGTGCACAGAATCRCACACACTACCTGAGGACTTAGCAGTGCTGAGCAGGGCAGAAGGATTGCTTTCTGAGCCCAGTAGATGGTACTCCTGTTTAGATAGTTCAATACAGTATTTGCTGGTTTTGCAGCAGACTGATGTTGCTGACAAACAGGCTGATTGAGCCAAAATGCTGCAAACACAACTCCAGAAAATGATCCTGCAGTAGGCAAAAGAGATCACCCAGACAAGCTCATTGATATTCGTCATATTTTCCCCCTGTATGATGAATACATATTCATTCATATATATGAACTGTAACTATATTCAGTATTAGATCTAATCTTGTTCGTATTAAAGTTTTGCATTAAACCCTTATTGGCTTCAACATCAATGGGAATGGGTTTGTCATTTCTGTTGATTATATAGAGGCACTCAGTTATACTTTTCTTTTTATAGTCTATTTGCAATGAACCATAGATGCATTCATAAAAGATAAGAAGACATCAGACTCAGTACTTTCAATGCCAAAAATATAAGYTGATGCTCTTTCAACTAAGCAGAATGCTGTCAATAGAAATTAGCAGTGTAAAAAAACGCCGTGCACCACAGGGGGATTCAATCAAGGCTTTCACAGACAGACCAAGTGTTCTTGGAATATTTTTTATTTTACATACCCTTAAAACTTAAGCAAGTTAACTCAAAGTGCCTTTTATGAATTTGTAAATATTATCTCATTGCTGTATACATGCTCCAAAGCATTTCCCTTTCTATTTGGATTTTCGACTCTTCTTTCCAGCAGGCTAGATTAAGCTTCAATGCTTAATGAATATTTGTGATTAAAAGGCTGATTTATCATTTTCTAAAAAGAATAATCATGTCATAGGGGGACAGTGGGTTGATTTGGAATACCTGTCAAGCACAAAGGAAATCCCCGCAAACAGTTAAAATAATTGAGAAAATTGCAAACCTATTTACAAATTTCTTAGCATTTTGTGTTTACACTAATGCAATGATGATTTTTGACCTTAGCAGCTTTCCCCAGCACAGGCAAACAAGCTTTGAATTATTGTTCTGCTGCAATGTAACAAGTCCATTGCTCTGACCCTTGGTGTCTTGCAAAATACAATAGAACAATAATTGTCAATCCTTCCTATACAATGTGCTAGATTTGACAGAGGTCAGCATTAGCTACAAGACCTTTGGCTGATGCTCAAAGAGGTAATATCTCTTCTCTAGTTCAGTTGATAAAATGTTAAATAGAATCAATTTTTGCCATGCTTTTGCGGAGACAGAGATAAAAACAGTTTTTACACTGTAACATTTTTTAATAGACAGAAAATAGATGACAGTATAGCTCAAAGTGCTTTGGTAAATATACTATTTAAATGTCAWAAGTTTTTATTCTTCTAAAGAGAAATGCCATAATTCTTCCTTCCAATTTGCAGTGTGATGAATCTAAGAAGGCTTTGCTGTGTGCAAAAAATAGAGGATTTTGTTGCAAATCTTACATGAGTAATACATGAAGGCAAAGACTGACTCATAGATATTTTGTGTCAGCATGTGATTTGTACAAAGCAAGGATATAATCTGACATGGAAATAAAATGTGTGGTAGATGCTCCTCTTTGGCACCATGGAGAAGCTGGTGGCAAGGTCAGCAGCTACAATGTCTAAGCTCCTCACGTTGTAAGCAGTTGTTAGTTAAAATTTTGCTTCGGTCCTAGAGCCTGAGTCTTTTGTCTGTCATCTCTGAGTGTTTTGATCGAAAAAGCTTAAGAGAAAGAGACATTTATGGCACGAGGCAGTACTCGCTATCTGAGGGGGAAATCAGACTTCCTGACCAGAAAGAAGAACTGGCATATGAAAAGAAAGGAGTCATTTCTCGTAATTCAATTTAATAACATTATTCCTTTTGGTATATTTCTAGACTGTGCRCATAAAACTGTCTAATGTTGAAATAAACAGCAACAAACAAATTCTCCTTGAGATTACTTTAAGTGTAATCCCTAGTCTTTACCCATACAAAACACGAACCACACAAATCTTTTCTTCCCACTTCTGTTGCTTAATGTTGAATACACTATTTTGAATATGCTGTCAGCTCAGGTTCATAAAGACTGGGGCAAAAAAAGCACCATTTTTTGATCAAGAAGCTGTCTGTTAGAAAACAGCTATTTCACAAGACCATAATTTGACACTTCAGCATCTACTGTGATCTCCATGAAAATATAAAACCAGAATGTGCTTGAATTACAGGAATCCCAGCCTTTGCACAATTTTCCTGCAGTGCATTTCAGAATTTTCTCTGTGCTGGGATGCTGCTGGTCCCAAGAGTTCACTGTTACACAGTAAAGGCATGCACTTCTTCAGGGCAGAAAATGTGAGAACAAGGGAAACAAGGTGGAAAACAACCACTTTCATCTTTTGAGAAGCATTTGTATTATGCTTATTCACACAGAAACGATGCTCCTACACTGGTGACACTGCACACACTAGTGGAGTCAAGCACTGACTGTGCTGAGCCTGTGTGGCAGGCATCACTTCAGACCTGTTCGCTTCTCCCATCTCACCCCATGCCTGTCCCTGCCTGTCCTCATCCCCATTCTGATCCCTGTCTTTGCCTCTGCTTCCTTCATCTTTGTTTTCTGTAAACCCAGCAGTGACTGAAGCCCTGTCTGCTGATACAGAAGTGGTTCTACAGCCAGATAACAAAGGAGATAACCATCTAACTGCAACATGTGATGGAGACAAAAGATCTTTGCAATACTTACTGAAAAATGCTTGCTGGAGCTCAGATGTCTGTGTCCTTCATTTCCTCCTTTGCCCAAAGTTGAGCTCACCCAACTCTACCTAGCAACCAACATCCCATCCTTTCAATGTGCTGTCAGTGATGTGCTTGGTTTTAAAGCTGGGACAGCTAAAACACTTTAATTATGAGATTGTCCACTCTTAATCTTGGTCAAGTGGTCCCTGGATGTGAATGTTAAAAATTATTGTGAAACATGTTAGCAATTTTGAATAGTAATTATGTTGTCCAGAAATTAAACRCTGACCTATAACTCATGGGACAGAGGGCAGCAGAACACTGGCCTCCACAATTCCTAAGGAATTTGTGTTTCAGAGATCCCTGATTCAAACATTAACAATAACCAGTACATTTTTCACAAGTGAGTTGGGGTGCAAACAGAGTTATCCCTAAGCAATTTGATTTCAATTGATACACAAAAGGAGAAGTGAGGTAAACTTCAGCAGAAGTACATTAGAGGGGGCCAGGATTGAAAAGTAAGGGAGAAAGTAGTGAGAAAGGCAAGTAAGGGGAAAACTACCTGAAAATCTGAATGTCCCTGGAGGAAAAAAAAAGCCTACCTCTTGACCTTTGGTTAAATATGTTGTGTGGAAAGACATAACAATGAGCATGAACATTTATTTTCAGACAGTGTGGGAGAGAGGTTTATGGAGCAAAGCAATCTGTAATCAGTCCTTTTTTACTCCTTCCTACATTTCCAAAAGATTATCCCAATGCCAAACCAGCGATCTATCCTGCCTCTAAAAGAGGCACCTGGCAATTACAGCTCTGCAAAGGTACAGGTTTCCCTTTGTGCCTGTGTGTGAAAGAAGCAAAATACCCACTTTCATCTTTGCATCTAAGTGCATTTGTACTACACACGTACACAGGATTTTTCTACAAAGACAGGAAGGCAAGGYCTGTTTTTTCATCATACATTTAAAAGTGAACTCTCACTGCAGGCATGGCGCAAGCAGCTTGCTCTTGGCTTCACTCATTTGCTTCTCAAGAGCCCAAGTGCACTGAGCAAATATRTACATTTTATTACTGTTACTACTAGAGAGTGTACTCTGATGGTTGTACATATATATTTGTCCATTTAGCAGCACTACTGCTGGAAGGTAGGTGGAAGCAAGAAAAAGTCTATTACCAGGAAAGGTAAAAATTTAGTGACACAATTTAGTAAACTGTATGAAGCATGGCATTCAATGCTCAGGAAAACCCCAGATATTCAGGTCCTTATCTAAAGTATGTCCAAACTATCTGYACTTCTTGAGTCGGCAAAGCTGAACTGGAAATTGGACAAGACAGGCTTTTCTGGTATTGCCTGCTTCTGGCTTGGGCAGATAGCAGRTGATAGCATCTCTCTTTACACACTTCTGCAGAGCAGCAGCAGTGCAGGGCTAACCAGGAAGCACAGTGATGTGAAGGAGAGATAATAAAGCCCAGGATTAACTGTGGCAGGCCCTGGATTTTGTTCCCAGTGGAGGTCACATCCCACGTGCCCCTTTGTGTGAAGAGTGCTGCCAGTCTGAGCTCCTAAAATTTCTCTCCTTCCCACCCAGTGCTGGGTGTCAGAGGYGCTGTGTGTCTTTTTCTCAGTGCTGCCTCTGCAGAAGATGGGCAATCCATTTGTGTCCTGCAAGATTTCTCCTACATAACCAAGGGAAACAATGGRAAAATGAAAGCAGAGTATTCCACAGCCACTAAATCCACCACACCTTGCAAGCTTAACTCCTGCAGCACCTTCCTGTGTCAGTAAGTATGGTCACCTGTCAAAACTGAGATTTTGGTGGCATTTTGCTTGCTATTTGAGGATGCAAACCCCACTGTGAACTCCACAGAGTTTGGGAAATAAACCCACCCTAATTCACCTGGAAGCTGTCTGGCCTAAATAAACCAGAAGAAAAAAAGACAGGGTTTGTTCACTCTATTTGGGAAAAAAAACCAAAAAAAAACAACAACCCAAGAGCTTGAAATTTTTTGCCTTGAATTATTTTCATTTGTAGGTAGGTTCATTTACAAGAMCCAAACTGATTCTATATAACAATGTAAGCAAGCACCCACACTGAGTGATTTAAGACAATGTTACAGAATAAATACTGATCTGCATTTGCAGTGTATTAATAAATACATTGAGCAAGTGTTGTGTTAAGTACAGCTTTTTCTTCAACCATAAAAATGTACATTTCAGGGCTAAGGTGAAGAAAAACATAAATAAAATTGCCTGGTATTATGAAGAGGGGGGAAGGGATGTATGGAGTGTTCATAAATAGCTGAAAATATCGATCAGTGATGGTGAAATACCAGTGAACTGTGCAGAGCACTTTGAGTTACCTCCTTGTYTTTGATTAGGTTCAAATGTTAAACTTAATCTGTAAACCTTTAAATGGAATTCTGAGCCAAGAGTCTCGAAGACCTGAGGTTTCAGAAAACAACTGCTGATTTGATCCAAATGTCAGAACAAAATGCAGAGAAGGACTTCATATTGGACTTGGAAATGAAATTAAAAATCAATGAACACTTTTTAGACATTCTTCTCCCCTCGAATATTAATAAGCAGGTAAGAGGAATAGTAGCATCTGGAGAATTGTCTGTATTAAGACTCTATGTGGTCAAAAGCTTCTTCCAAATTAAAAAAAAATCATATAAGTATTTTTAACGTGAAAATAAAGAAAATTAGAAGAATTTCTACTTTCCATGTACGATTTTTTTTCCTGAAAGAAAAGGCTTTTTGCTTCTGTGTTTCTTCGAGGCAAAACCAACGCACTTTTTTAAAAGAAAACAGAGAAGTTTCACCCTATTTCCTACAGGACACACTCCGCTCTTCCGCGTGGTTCCAAGGACAGCCTTGTTTTAACGACAGCCTTCCTCATTCTCAAGTAAATTGAGTTTTCACTGTTTTCTTGGTCCACTTGGGAGGTGGGCACTGACACTGGGGATCAGCTGCTGGCGGCGAGGGCTGCATTGTAATGCAGAACAAATGAGGGCTGGATACGCGCCCTCCTCGCATTCAGCCGCCACTGCTGCCACTTACAATTACAAAGGACAAGAGCAGGAGACACTCCAGCAGCGGGAAGCATGACCTGCGAGCCGCAGCTCATTTCGCACTGCACTTATTCAATACGGCGCTGCCCTATAATTTCCTACAGCATTGTTATCTGTTCGCCGCTTACACACTCACACCTTCATTATGTCCCCGGCTGCCGGCTGCTTGTCACATCTATTGATTGCACCGGGGCTGCAATTTGCATGGATCACTCGGGATTGTCCTCAGCCACACCGACACCGTGCCTGGGACCGACACCGCAGGGACCGACATCCCTGCCTGGGACGGACACCGCAGGGACCCACATCCCTTCCAGGGACCGACATCCCTGCCAGGGACGGACATCCCTGCCTGGGACCGATATCCCGGCCTGGGACCGACATCCCTGCCGGGGACCGACACCGCAGGGACCCATATCCCTTCCAGGGACCGACACCGCAGGGACCGACATCCCTGCCGGGGACAGACATCCCTGCCAGGGACGGACATCCCTGCCTGGGACCGAAGTCCCTGCCGGGGACCGATATCCCTGCCGGAGACGGACACCGCAGGGACCGACATCCCTGTCGGGGACCGACATTCCTGCCAGGGACAGAGAGCCCATTTAGGGACTGGCACCTCAAACGGGCTGATCCCACCCGTAGGGATCGGTGTCCCCTGTAGAGCCCACTGCTCCTGCCAAGGCTGGGACCCCTGCTGAAGTGTGACACCCTTGGAATGACTTGGAACGTGTGACACCCTCGTGGTGACTGACATTCCTGCTGGCAGCGATGCTCCTGATGCCCCTAACAGGCATTGATGCTTCTTAGAGGCACCGGCACTCCTGGCAGGGACTCTGCCAGGGGACAATGTCCCTTTGGAGGGCGCAGCAGCCAGCAGGGTCTCGCTGAGGGCTCGGGCAGCTGCACCCCACTGCTGGCAGCCCCAGGAAGGATCTGGACACCCCCATGGGAAGGCTGATGCATGAGCATCTGAGAGAGACTGTGCTGGCTCTGCAACAAGCACCATGCTTGGGCTCTGTCAGTGTGATTGCTTCATGGATAGCCACAGGGAACWGGGCACCCAAATCTCTCTGCCAACAGTTTGGCATTAATTTCCACAATTATTGGGCAGGTCTTTTAGCACAGAAACTTGAGGAAAGACTGAGATACAGAGAACAAAAAAGGAAAACTGTATTAGATGAATGTCAGTGCTGTCTGTACTGCATTAGGTTTTCTATTTCCCTGTCATACTGAATGAGACTATCAGAGGGAGCAAGTGTGTCTGAGTCTGAGGGTGTCTCCTGCAAATGCAAGCTGATATGTCAGGAATCACAGCWGGCATACGCAAGGAAGAGAGCATCCCACAGCTGGGGAGTTGTGAACTTGACCTGAAATTGGGATGCAGTGCTCTGACSAGGTCTGTAGATGTGCAAACCCGACTGAGATGTCAGTATTTAGCTGGGACTAATGAGATCCAATACTCAATCCCATTTGTCTTTAAGTCAGTAGGACAGGTCTGATGTCTTTGGCTGGAGGCAGGACTGGATCTGATATCAGAAGTAGCTGAAGATCTCTGCCTAAAACTGTTTAAGTGGTTGCACCAGCAGAAGACAACAAGGTGATCAGATGGGGCTAAGAAAAGCACTAATTGTGTTCCAGGAGGAATATAAATAGTCTCCTATAAGGTTTGGTGAATCATTTGCCCTTTCTCTTCTGCACCTTTGTGTTTCAGGGAGAGGTTTTGTGAGATTTTGGCTGCAGAAGGAAGGAGTCCAAGCCACCTGAATGGTGGTAGCTCAGCAGGATAACAAAATCCTCACATTACTGCAGAGCAGGCAACTACGCAAACCTTTTCAAATCCTCTCCACAAGTAGAGTGCAGATAAAAGCAGGCAGCAAAATGTTTCTGAAATTATCTGTGATGGAGTAAAATCATGCATCATTTCATGAGGGATGCTGAATCAATGCTTATTACTTACAAGTAAGGTGTTTAAATCTTTCAATGGGTATGGGAAGAAAAGAAAGGGAAGGGAGTGTCTGAGATGAGCACAGTAAATTGTACCATGAATTTAAAATAAATCCAACCTAATTTTTCTTATTCTAAATTGTAACATATATATTCCTGATCATTCTCTATCCTTTCCTTTCCGTTTATGACATTGTTTAATGCACTGATCCATTTGCTTCATTTTGTCTTCTTCTTTTCTCTTGCTGTCACACACAGCATTTTAAAGAAACTACACCAGTGCATATGAAAGTCATAGCTTGCAGGAAAACAATCTGATCCCACTAAAATATTTGTGAATGAGAATTTTGTCCTTGTTTTCTGGGTGAGAAAAATCAAGTTTCCATGCCTAAAGAACAAGAATTATCACAGCAATTTTTGAGAATTAGTTCTGAAAAAAGGCAATCATGCCTCAGCTTGGGGTTAATGATTTCGAAGTTTCAACATTAATAAATAACAACTTTCAGTTCAGAAATTTTCAGTATCTATGGCAATGCAAAGCGTTATAATTTTATTTATTATTGCATCAAAATAGATGATAYTAAACTACAGCTTCCTACACACAGCTGAGTCTGGAGTTGTTGTTATGGTTGGATTTTTTGGTGAAGTTCTGTACTTCTATTCYCAGTCGGAAGGTCATGAGAATCATAATACACTCAGACATTTACCTTTCACCATTCCTGCAGGAAAGAACACAGTGTCACTTTAAAAATTTACAGCTGAGGTCAAGGCCACAGGAATCAAACAAGCCCACACAGCTGGGGGCTGGTGAGGAGGGGTCATCCCTGTGTCAGCAGGACCACAAAGGGCAGGTGGCAGAGGCAGGGCAAGCTGCTCACCTCTGCTTTGAGACCCCACATGGCGGCCTGAATTTTGATAGTCACTAATATTTGTATTTTTAAAAGGAATCCGAAAATAGCTAACTTGTGACATGATTGGAAAACGTGCTGGAGTGTGTGTGGGCTTCTCTGACAACAGCAGAGTTCAGTTTGATACAAATCAGGGCAGCATTTCCACCTTTCTGCATGGGCAGAGTCACTTCCACAGATGAAGAGAGAAAAAGGAAGAATCCTGTAAAACTTCCTAAAGACCTGATGGGCCCTGTTTTCTATCCAAATTGTCCTCTGAGCTCAAGGAAACTACACTCCCAGCCTTCTACCTCAGTATGATTAAGGAGACATCCTGTACCACAAACACCATTCTAAATTATGATTTTTCAATATTTTTAGTTTTATCCCAGAACTTTTTATGTGACTTGTTTAAATCCAAGAACAACGGTGAAGATAAAAGAGCAAGAAAGCTTTCTTGTGCTATTTCAGTATTTGCTGAACTAATAATTCAGTGTCATATATGATGATGTAGTAAGTCAGCAAACGTGAAATATCTCTAAGGAGCTCTTTGTTCTGCTATTTTTTTCCTATCCAGTGCTTCTGGTTGTCAACATAAAAACATAAAAAAATTTTCAGATTCTAAATAAGGCATCTTAACATATGATCCTAATACTTCTTTCTGGAAAAAAAAAAGAAACAGTCAAGCACTGATGTATAATTTTCTTTAACTGTTTCCCCTTTGATAAGATATAATGGGAATTGAGCATTTGAAAAGGATGTTTATTAAACTGATTCTATAAATGGAAATGTATATTTTAAGCCCTAGGATTCAGGAGAATACTTTGTACTTTATATTGGTGTCATTTCAATGTTACTCTCCTTTGTCCCACTAAAAAAATCTAGGGAGAAAAAAGTCACAGCCATAAAATTTTACCTATTTTTTAAGGGAAGATCTACTTTTCCCARTTTTGGCTAGTTTTAGATTCAGAGAAACACTGAAAAATCCCACGTTGCCATAGCTTCACACAGTGAAGCTATCCAATTTGCTTGTGTTTAAATAAGAAAGCAGTTTCCAAAATAAAGTTGATGCTACTCTCGGAAGGCCTGTCTGTCTAYCTCCAGTTGTGTGCCAAGGAGTGCAGGGTGACAAGACTCTTCACTTAGGTCTTCAACTGAGTCAAMTGTAAAGAATAAGTGGGAACAATCCAGGCTTAGGTCTCCAGTCTTATGGTTAAATGACAGATTTAAACTGTATTCCCACTGAATCTTTCCCTACCACTAAGCATGGCAGAGTTCACATCTGCAAATTTTATTCCAAAGCTGTCCAGCAGTAAAGAGAAGTTCATTATTTTAAAATAACTCTTGTCAGTTTGGCTAAGGTTTTATTTGATACAGCACTTGTGCGTCAGTGGCTGCCTGTCATTGTCATCCTGTAAAACTGATCTTCACTGGTATGATACAGAGAAATTAATGCCTGAATGTAGATTCAGTGAGCAAAACTAAGGGAAGAAGGATTTGGACAGGGAGCAGAGACAAATCTGAAGGGTTCCATACCTACTACTAATTACCATGGTAAGTGCAGAGTCACCAAGTCACCCTGGAGGAAATTGTAATTAAGTACAATGACTTTATCTATTTCTTATCTAAAGGAAGGGTTCAGGATTCACCACTGAGATGGACACATTGGGCTTTAACAGGTTTACCCAAGATCTTAAAGTAATGTCTTTGACTGGCACCTGTATGTTAGGCTTGAAACTTTTGGTCATATGAATCATCCAGAGATATCAGGCGGTTCTTTGGGACTTCTAGGGTAAGAAAGATACATATATTAATTACTGTTCTCTCTGTGTTTCTTGATACCCCTGCTTCTCCTGATGCAYGTTTTGGATCTGTCATCTGTCTTTGCTGCTGCTCATTTTCCTGAGCTGTGGACATCATTCCYTCCCAGGAACTCAGATGTTGTAGAGGAACCATATGCAAGCCTCTAGGTATCTCTCTTTTCTGCAGATAGAGGCTTCARCACTGCTACTTTCCTGATGCCTATCTGAGGACAAGGAAGGAAAATCAGTTGTAGTTTTGGAGAAAAAAAATTAAGGGGAAATTGATGTGGGAGGTAGAGGATAAACCTGTAATAGTATTGACTGCATTGCATTCTACCTTTCCCTCTCTTGTGATAATGGAAYGAGTTTATTCTTTAATTCAGTACTGCTATTGTTTTTTCAGTGGCGCTGGTGGGTATTTATTTAGATMTGTGATGGCAATCATAGTTCCATGACATTTCCTTATCCACATTGTAGCATCATCTAGGCATCCCAAGCAAGAGTTGGGGATCCATATTTGTAGATCTGCATCCAGACACAAGACAAAGACAGTATTTACCTCAATAGTTCACTGACAAATGAAACAAAACTCTTGGGGAACAATATGGCTTCCTGTCATCTTGACCAACTTAAGTACTTAGGTCAGGCCTTTTGGTGTGAGTTAAGACCTGGCATCAGACCAACAGCATCCAGACCCTGTACTTATTCCACAGGATAGCCTGGTAGAGTAGGAAAGTCTCATAGACTTGGGGGCAGTCATCAAGGGATGTCCATCTGCATTTGCCAGTTGCACATTATAGTTTAGAACCATCTGTAGGATGAAAAAAGGCCCAAGCAGCTGCTGGGTGTGACCATCAGGAGAAACCGGTGTCAGAACTTAGAGCTAGATTTAAATCACTCTACATCAATTAGCTATCATATAGGAAATAAAATGCAAAAATTTTTTTTAAAAAATACGAAGCAGCCTTCATGTTATTTGCTTTTCTCTACCTGCAGTATGCCTCCTCTGTGACTCCTGAATGGCCACACTGCACTCAGCAAACAAGCTTCCCCAGGAAAGCCATTATATCAGATGTTTATGAGAGGGTTATCAAAGGATAAGTAATAATTTTTATGAACTTCTCTACAGAGTTTACTAGTTAGTTCTTTCTAAAATAATATTTTCTTTATTTTCTCGATGACCTTACTCTGCTGTCTGTCATAGGGYGCTCAGCAGGGGCTGTAGGGCCTTACAAATATCAGAAATTTGTAGCTGTCTGCTGCTACTGCTGGCCAGCTGTTGGAAAACATATGGCTCTACAGCAGCCTTCTTGTATTTCCATACACTTTTCTGCATTTACATTCTGAACTGTTGTGTTCAGCTTTACAGTAATTATATATCACATAAATCTCAATGCCTTTTGAAAAGTATGTTTAAAAATAAGTTGACAGAAATTTGCAGTGAAACTCCTTTTGTAAAGTGATTGGAAATCACAGAAACTTGATGAATCTGGTAGGGGATTAACCTGTTAGCCAGAGGTAAATGCAATTCAATAGACTTTTCCTTTACTGACTATTATTGCACCTTATCCTGAGCCACTGTCTGTAACAAGCTCAGTGACTGCTGCTGGAGGTCTCTAGGAAATGGCTGTAACACTAAACATATGTCAGCCTGCAAATGTAAACTTTAGTCAAATTATACTTCCATAATAACTTCTTTAAACTGTAGCACACTACATTACTGAAATAATAGCAATAACTATGCTGTAGCATTTTTCAGTACTGCCTTAATTCTCTACAAGGCAGCTACCACAAGATTACTCTATAAAACATTTTTAGAGTCCCAGAGAAGTTGGTTAARGTTTCTCATGACATAGGCTTGCAGCATTCATTTTAGGAGATGGTAGCCTTTCATCAAAAATTCTGCAAGTCTTTGTGATCCACATGGCTGCTATAGGCAGAATTTATTCATCATTTCATTTTTGGAAGTTTTCCAAACTGAAAAGATTAGGGTGAAACGTATATTGTGTGCAAGCAGCCCATGGTCATTTCAGCTTTCCTTAATCCCCTGACATAAGTATTTGCATCTGTATTTTACTGATGAAAAAGCTGTCAGCACAGAGAAATGAACTGTTTTGGACAATTCTCTTCTCAGGTGCCCGATTTCCCAGCCTGAGGCAACTCCACAATGAGGGTGATGCTGTGGTTCAACCTCTTGGGAATTCCCTGCAGCCAAGGCATTGGGTGGGCTGGGGACCCACCAGTGACACTGCACCCCTGCCCCACCAAGGGCTGATGAGGTGTCCCTCTCCTCTGTCCCAGGGTGTTCTGCACAGCCCCACTGCAGCATGGAGGGCTTTCCCCCAGCAGCCTTTGTCTTAAAGGTTTTATTCAAAGGATGCAGAAGACAAAAATGTGTTTTCAGTATTTCAATATCAGAGAATTACTTTTTCAAAAGAATAACAATAATAAGAATTATAATCAACTAATAATAATAAATTACTGKTAATAAAAAATTGACAACAATCTGTTACAACTTGATATATTTCCAAGTGGTTGAAGAAAGTAGATTGGGTTACTGGCACAGAAGGAAAACTCTATAATGGGAGCCTTACAGAAGGCCTGTGAACAAATTAATCTCATATGAACRAACTGTCTATGACCAGTCTGGGCTGGGATTAAAACATCTGATGACAGAATGAGGTTTCAGACATCTCTGCTTTTGGGACACTTTCATTCCACATTTTGGTTCAGTTTTTTACAAACACAGGAAACACTTAAAATCAAAACTGTTTCTGGTGATGAGCTGTACCTCTACTCCCCTGAAGAGTCAGAGCTGCTGAATTATGTTCTAGTATGCCCATACAAACATCTTTCAGAAAGTTTTGCTTTATCTGGTGCTGGTTTGTGTGGCATATACAGGCTTAATAATTACAACAATTTGCAGTCTTTGGCATCCAGGTATTTTCCCCATTAAAGAGACTATTGTCTAAGCAGCTTTGAAATGTTTGCCTCGTGCTCAGCAGGGAGTTGGACGTCACCTATTGTTGGCATGTTGCACTAAAGCCCCATCAGACCAGATATGGGGTTTGGAGAAACAAGGGAGATAGGGGAAGCTTCTCCTGTGGGAGATGAAACTTAGCTGCTGTGGCTTTCCCATAGCAGAGAACACAGAATCCCAGATCCCTTCAGTTCTGTTGCTGTTTAGTGAGGGTGCAAATCCTTTTAACACTGCCTTAACCTCCAGCTATGCAATACCACAGTGCTACCCAGCCTGGGATATTTCATGTGCAAGAATATGCAAAGCAGACAGGAGGACCTGACTGCAGTGAGGTATTTTTCTGACAAACTTGATACACTGAATATGGATCCCTACCCTCATTGCTTCATCACCACCCTGTGATGTTTGGCCCCAAAGCTAAAGTGGTTTTTTGCTGCAAATAGCCACACTGACAGCTCCTTGTAAGTAGGGCAAGAGTGGATTAGTGCAGGCATTTTGCGGCAGAAGGCTCTGGAGTCTCACCTGCACAGCCACACGATTGCATTCATGTCCTGCTTTAACGCCCTTGAGCATCTTTTATCTTCCAAATTCTAAGGGCTTTTTTGTTTTTTTTCCTCTACCTACACAGGCAGGAGGAAGCAAAATCAAACAAAAACGGGATGGAGAGGAGGGGAAAAAAATAGATGGTGGCTACTGCATCYCTGTCCCCTCTCAGAAGCCTACAGGGCGTGTCTGCTCCCAAGCAGTAAATTGCAAACATTTCTACCATGGCCTGCTGCTTGCAGAGTACACAGCTCCTTAGGAAAGGGACAGTCCAGCTGCAAACTGTAGAATAAGGCAAGCAGATGGCCTCTTCTTCAAGGGTTTGTGCATATTCTGGGAAGTGCAGAGTCTGGAGCATGCCTCTCCCACTTGCTGTGCTGTTCAGCAGGACCCTTTTAAAAGCTCTTAGAGAAGCATCCCCTGCAAATGCTGCAACACTTGTGCAGGGCATTCCCTGTGACACCTTAGGTGCTCAGCATCATTTTACATATTTGCATTTTTGTATGTTCAATATAGCATTTAAATTGTTTCACCTGCAATTTTTTTATTATCACGTCACCGAAAATCAAGCTACTCTAAATTTTAAAAAACAGAGGGATAATGAAAAAAGTTGATCTCATATTTATTCTACTTCATCTAAATATGTTTGTACCGGAAGAAGTTCGGGCTACCCATAATACACATGAACCTCGTATTCAGATTTGTAGAACTTCCTCAAAAAATTTTTCCCCTAAAGTTGCTCATTTGAAGTCCTTAGCTGAAATAAGAGTGGACTGCTTTTTCCCTTCATCCATTTTAATTTTTTTCCTTTTCTTTTGATTACTAACTCTCCACTATATTGCTTAGGCATGGAAATTTAAATGGTAATGCATAATTAAGGTGTGAAACCTGCCATCCAGCTTCACACACTCTTTCCCTGTCATACTCTCATAGTCACCATCAGTCTCCCAGCTAATAAACTATTTCGASTGCCCTTCAGCTCTCCTCTTTTGAGAGAACCTGAGTGAAGTGAATTGTCACAAATCCTGCAAAGCTTGGACTTCTTGCTTGGGTACCTCAAGCACTGAGAGAGACCTGTCTATCTCACAAGAACAGGACAGAGGTTTTTGATGTTCTGGCTGGGATCAATGGGTTCATGAGAGGAGTCACAGCTCCCAGACAGCACAGGGAAGAGGCATTTACATCAGGACATGCACCTTAAACTCTCCTACCTGGCTGACTCACCYAGGCCTGGATAGGTGACTGTGCATTGGTATGATGTGCACTTCTTCACAGGCTGTGAGTCAAGGTGTGTGAAGTTATGCTTTTAAAACAATCTGAATTACTTCAGTTTGAAGATAACAAAGAACAGTCTGAATTACTTCAGTTTGAAGGTAATAATCATAACCTCCACAGGTTGTTGGCCCATGAAGATGAAAAAATCCTGAGATGCTTTAATCAACAAAAAGAAGCATGGAACACCACCAACAATCGTTACCAGGGCACTGAGGAACAGCCATAACTTCTGTGGCATGATAAAACTGTCAAGTGCATTGGCTAATGGTAAACATAAGCACATAACTGAGAGAGATGGTGTTATTTTATAATTTAGCTTTTTCCCACCTCACTGATACTGGTTTTGTATTTCCTAGTTTGAGTTTATGTCACTTTACCAAAGTGCTTGAAAACACGTCCATGTTTTTCTGAGCAGAGACACAGACCCAGCCGAGTGGGACTGGTAATCTTGCATTCCAGTTTAAAAAAAAGGCTGTTGAAATAGGGCACTTCACCGGGTGGAGAAGCCAACTCCTTCCATTCTAGGGAACAAGAGGAATATGCACAGCACATTTAAGGAATTTTACTGATCTTGTAGCTGGACAGTATAAAAAAATTCCTTCCTTTCACACTTTCTTGAGGCCAGGGGGAACTTTTCAGCAGCATGACTTCAGCTGTTTTCATGCCTTCTCCAGTCCTGAAACCAGCCTAGGAGGGAGCCATACCACCAGTATAGATGTGTCATTGCTAATGTTGTCTTTCTTAGAACTGTGCCTAGAAATGAAAAGCAGYTTGTGAATCTGCTAGCACTGAGTAACAGTTTCTGAGAATTGGTGGCTTTTCACCTTGGCTTGGTAGCATGACTTCTCTAGGGACTGGTAATGCCAGTCTGTCTTCTTAACATGTTAGATTCCAGTAATTTTGAGAGTATGCTGACAAAATATTATCAGAAATAAAGCCTTCAGAAAATCTAATGAGCTGAGCCTGAAGCCACTCCTAAAAAATGAATTAATGTCCCAGGATGCTCATTTTCCTTTTAATTGGATCTGGCTTCCTTTTTAGATCCATGATGGAGAGAACACAAATTGGTACTGAAATACAGAAGACACTTTTCTAAATCTGGCTTCTAAACTAAGTGACTCAAATACCAGACTGGTCAGAACTTTGATGTACAGTTGAACATGAAGTTGTGTTTTGCTGCAGCAGTCACTATTTCACATACAAGTTCTTGCCACACTAATAGATGAGAGTCAGCTGTGGTCAGAACAACAGAAATCAGAAGGAAAAGGGGAGGAAGGTTAAAGGCTGAAACTGAAAATAAAAAATACTGATTGCCTCTCTGTTGCCCTGCAGACAAGTTTTTATCCCTGAAATAGACAGAAGCACTTTAAAGAGATGTTTACTTAAGCTATGTAGCAGTTTGGGKGATGTGTATATTGTAAAAAACTCTGCCAGTAACCTGTAAAAACTAGGGAAGTGAGAACCTACTTTCATGCAGAGCTTCCTGAACTATATCTGACATTCAAGCAATGCAGGTCTGGATTCTCAGGCTCTCTTTCTTTAGCGGTTGAGATGGGAGGGCAGTTTGYCCCTGAGCCACACAGCTGAAAGTGAGGGTACATCGGGCCTTCTTACCACATGTGACCGGCTTCGTGGAGCACAGAGGGTCCAATGGGTGACATCATCTTGGCACACCTGAGTTATCCATATCCAGGTTTAAGTGAGCACCTTTAGAGACTTTTATGGAAGTGGTTTTGTTTATTTTATTTGAAAATCTGTAAGGTGTAGCTCTGCCTTATCCAAAAATTACAGAGGCCTATACACCAGCCAAACACAGAGGGTTTCTAATAGCTGGGAGGGTTGCAGTGGAAGTGGTTAGCAGCAGGAGCCAGATAACCTACATTCCAACAAGAGGAAGTTTTAGATTTAAAGGAGTTCTGATAAACAAGGGTTTGCTGTGCTCCTTCAGCCAACTGCAAATGCAGTAGGCACTAATGATGACATTCATTATTTAACATAATTTTTCTAGATATTCTTCCATTTTCCAGTTACCCCCTAGGTTTCCAGATATGTGTTTTTAAACGAGATAATATGTAAGGACAATAGAGCATAGAAGCAGTAGGTCTCTGGTAACTTAAAGCAGTACCTTATCCGTTGTGTACCCTGGCTTTTTGTAACGAGCATGTAATGCTTTGTAGTGAAGCTTTTCAGAGGATTGCTGTTGTCATCTTTCCTCTCTGTAAAAGCCCCTCTGCTCCCGACACTTTAATTGCACAGTTGCCGAAATGAGGCACTGCAGAGTGTTAATGTGTGAGTCTGAGCGACAACACACTCCTCTTTTCACAGAGCTTTTGCCCTTGATCGTGAATGTAACAGAGCACGTACCTTAAAAATAACTGGAGATTCAAGGGGAATCGCTACACTTATCTTCTTGCATAAGGTTTGTTGACACAGGGATCCTTCAACAGTAACTCATATTCTTTCACTGGGAATAATAAGCATCGCAATTAGTGAACTAGTTAATAACTGCGTGGTTGGGGAGGACAGCAGAGGCATTTCTGTGTATGTGGAAGCGGAGTGTTCAGTGTCCACATGGTCTAAAGCAGACAAAAAAAGAAAAAAAAAAAAGGCTTGAAATCCTCCCTGCAGCCTCCCTTCTTGCGAGCTGCCCCTCCGGCTTCTCCAAGACGAGGGGGCAGGATGCAGGATGTTTTTCTTCCCTACGGGGCCATTCTCCCTCGCTTTCTCCCGGGAGCCGGGCACAGCCAGCAGCCCCGGGGGAGCGGAGTTTGGGGGCGAGGGCTGGCGGAGCTGATGTCAGCGCCGGGCGGCGGGAGCGATTGGGCTGCGGGAGACTTTGCAGCAGCAAATCCGCCCCCCTCGCCCCCTTCGCCCCCCCCCATCCCCGCACCATCGGCTTCAAAGCGGCCGGTGCCCAGCAACTCGCAGAGGTGCAAAAAGTGGGCGCGGGGCCGGCAGAGCCGCGGCGGCGCCCCCGGGCATCGCCCCGGCCGGGCCCGGCACGTCGGGGCGGAGGCGCGACCCCTGCGCGGCGGCAGCGCCGAGCGGAGCCCGGGCACAGCCCSGGCACAGCCCCGGCACAGCCCCGGCGGCCCGACCCACCGCCCTATAAAAGCCGCCTCCGGAACGAGGAGAAACTCCGCGGGAGGAGAGCACGTTGGCGCGGTGCTGCTCGCTGAGRCACCGGCATGACATCCGTCCTGGGCAGCGGCAGGGCGTCGGGAGGGCCGAGCGGGCAGCTGAGATGCAAGTCCAAGAGAAGGAGGAGGAGGAGATCAAAGAGGAAAGGTAAGAGAGATGTAATTTTCTTGTTGTTTTCTTTTCCCGCTCTGTCCGCCTGCCATCTGCACAGCACCGGCTGCTCGCAGCTCTATTGTCAGCGCTCGCCGGCACCAGCCCTGCGCTGCCCCGACGGCCGCGGCGGGCCGGGCGGTGCCGGGCTCGGGGCCAGCCGGGGACGGCAGCGGCCGCCCTGGCCCCGCGGCCGGGCACAGCTCGCCGCCGTCCCTGCCTTGTGCCGGCCCGAGGCTGAACCCACGGGGGTGCGGCGGGGGGGCTCGGCAGGCCCCGTCCGGAGCAGTGCAGGGCTGGTGCAGCGGGGCCGTCCCGGGGCTCCGGCCTGCCCCGGCCCGGYGCGGTGCCCGCCGCTCCCGCCGCGGCCCAGAGCCCGCCCGAGCCCGCGGGCAGCAGGTGCCGCTGCCCGGGCGGAGCGCGGCGCGGAGCCCCCCGGGGCTGTCGCGCCCTCCAAACTACCGCTTCTCTGCTTTTCTAGACGAGGTCCACCAAGTTTTTGTGTCTCGGTGCTGTTCGCCGTCCGTAAGCGAGCCCCGGGTAGGAAGGCGCTAATTGCCGTAAGCASGAAAAGTGAAGCTACAGGATGTCATTGCGAACAGGGAATATGCCCTAGATAACAGCTCTTCGCAAGGCTGTCTTGCTTTCTCCTGTAGAGGGGATGACACACTACCGCTTGATTTTTTGATGTTTTGCCTGGAAAAGACGAAGTTAACCGGCTGTGAGCGCTTTAAAGTAAAATAAACTGATACGAGGAGCAGAGTGCCAGAGATGCCCAGCTGCAAGGCATTCAGCTGCAGAGATGCGAAGTCCGAGTGTTTATACAAGCAGTAAATATAATCTAACATGTAGTTATGATCTCTGTGTGGCACTCACACAAGTTTTACTCAACTAGCACTCGAGCTGATGCTTTGGATATACTGTTTCTCCTTCAGATTCTAGAAAACCTAATTTATAGGTGCCATTAGCTAAGTGTCTCTTAATTATTGATTATGTTGAAGTTAGTAAGTGCAGTATTTGATAACTTTTTAGGAAGATGTTGAAAGCAGCTTTTGTGTAGTAGCTGTTAAAACCGGGCCAAATGCTGAATGCATTTGATTGTCTGTTATTTGTCACTATTTTTACTTTCATCTGTTGACTCTCTATATTCAAAATCATCGTAACAAATAGTGACCTGCACACAAATAGAAACAATAGATGTGCAGATATATCAGGGCTTCAMGTAGGTGTGCAGCCTCAACTTGTTACTCTGGGCTTTTAACGGCTTATAACACCTGGTGAGAAAGGCTTCCTTTTACTTGGCATTACAGAATAAATTTTAAAACTCTCAGAAAGGAGCGCCTGCATACTCAGTACCCTTTACATTTTCCTGTAATCAAGTTGTACTCTGCAGACTTTTTAATGCTGATTTGTTCTAGAAAAACTGTTTTTATATGGAGTTGCAAACTTAGCCTGGCTTTAGTGACCTGTACTTGGCCAGGAGAAAAGAATAAACCATTAATCTRTGCAGTGGAGAAAAGGTACTAGGTTTAATTTTGTTTTTAAGAGCAGAAGAAAGTTAGGGTCTTTCAATAAGACTTTTCTGATGCGTCCTTTTTTGCTTTGTTTTGCCAAAACAAGGTGAAAGTTGAATGTGTTAAAATAAACAAACATGAAAACTTGCTCAACAATAACTTGGTAGCTGACAGCTATTTGCAGAATGCACAGCTGGAGGTGGATCGCATTCTAGAAGGTGCTTAACTGGCCAACATCAATAGGATGTGCACTTGAAGTGTTAATTTTTATGCTTTCAAATGTGCTATTTGTAACCACTTTTCAGATCATGTAGGTGGTTAGTATACTAATTACAGATTTGTGTCCGTATGATTTTGGTTTTCCTTTCTTTGTAATCACAGTATATATTTTAAAAAATGCACATTTCTATAAAGTCATGCTGGCCAAAAAAATTCCYGTAACTTAAAGCATGCCCTGTATAAAATCCTGTTTGGGTTTTACTATTATGGTATTTTATTTTTATTTAGTGACCATCTTTTTTTCTTTTATTTTTATGGTATCTCGTAAGGAGGTTTTGCTTAACAGACTATTCAGGAAACTAGTCAAGAAAATGTTTATTAAGCTATTAAATTACTATTTTTTAAATGAGAATTGTTGTCGGCTCCACTGTTTTGCATGTTTGATCTGTTTAATAGATTGTGAGAAAGTCTTTGCAGAGAGTTWGACCAAAGACACTTGCTTTGAACTATTCTTCAGCACATATCTTGYTGTTTATAGCAGGAATGCTTTTGGTAGCCACTTTAAAGTGTGTAACTACACACATGTTTACACATCCATACACAGGGATACCTATGAACAYGAGGAGGCAAAAAAATTCACTATAGTCTTAAATTTAAATTGAATATTACACAAAGTAAGKAAATGAATGTATCTGTCACATCCCCAGTCCTTGAGGAAATGGAGTCAACAAATTATTTATACAACTTACCATATTATATGACACATGTTACATAGAACTGTAAAACCAGGTTGAGACATTGCTTAATAGAATATCTAGGAATGTRCAGCAGCAGAAACAGTTATTATTCTTTATTTAGCACTGTTGCTTATCTCTTCTGTTTTACTTTCCATGTTTTCAGTAATCTTTTGCTCTGGTTAGTGTGAATTATAAATTTGTGTGTGTGGTTATAGCACTTYGCTCCATACCTGGATGCTCTGTTTTAGGAGTTTCCTGGGGGCAGAAAGCAAGTTCAACCAAGGAAAGCAAACAGCATTCTCTGAATATCTGAATTTCCTGGTGCATTTGGCCTAAAAATAAAAACCACAAGAAAAACGCACATGCAGTAAGAGTCAGAGAGCGAATATCCATATATGCAATTCAAGCACTGAARAGTGTAGGACACTGAAAATTATTCCCGTGTACAATATTATCGTCCAGTAATTAATTTGCATGCATCTTATTTTCATGCTTATGAAATCCAGCAACCCTTTCAGTAAGATCCTGCCTTAGCAATTAATGTCTATGCAGTGAATATCATATTGCAAACCTAGRCTTTGAGTGATTTTATTCAGTTTTACACTCTGTGCAGAATGTGTGATAAAAAGTTAAAATGTGGATACTTAGACCTATTTGTTAAATTAGTATAGGTAGAAATATTGTAATTGTCATTTAAAACAGTATGATAACTCTCAGCAGGAAGTAAATATCTTAATTTTTCAAAGATCTAATTAAAAATAAATATGGATGCTTGACAGATAATCTGCATACTAATTTCAAAAGCAGCAGTAATAGATATTTTAKATTTCTCTCTATTTGCTTGGTTTTGAGTTGTTGGGKTTTTTTTAATTKATGTGTATAAAATGACCAGAGGAAAAAAAATTATGCCTATTGATTTAGAAAAAYCTGTTTAAAATTTTTGGGGGTTTATAGGCGGTTACAGTGTTTGCGGGTTCTTGTGTTTTCTCAGGGCCCTGGAATATGGCAGAGTACTGGCAGAACTCAGCACAGCTTGTGCCCATTTCATAGCCTGTGGTATAGATTTTGAAGAGAAGGCTTGTTTTCCCAGATAAGTCATTACAAGTAGACCAAACAAAAGCAGAGTTGCCATTTACTGATAATACTAAGAAGGCCACATTTCAGCAGCCTCCAGCAGCTTCCTAATAATCAACACACAGAAAGTAAGTATGAAATAGGGAATTGGATAGATAACCCTTCTGAGTTATTTTCCAGCGTAAGACAACAATTAAGACCCCTTATTTGCAATGCCATTTATAGGGCTACYGAGTGAAGTTAATTGCTGGAAGCAGGAGGGCATCAGGTATCCCTGATGTGGTAGAAAGCCATGGCCAGAGTTGCTGCTGATACAATGGGGCATGAAATAAAAGTTGACAGAATAAACTAAATAAAGGCAGCAAGTGGGTGAGAGWGGCAAAATGATTGTGAAATGAAATTCCATGAAAAATTAATGGAATAGAAAGATTGTGCTGAAGATGAAGGGAGGAAACCAGCTTGGTTCTTCATCATCCTGCATGCCAAAGTAATAAATGAGCGTGTTTCATCTTGGCGAGGTTCAGGGACACAACTCCTTCCCCACAAAGGGATTGTGTTGTGCTTCACGACGTGTTCCGCTTATCTCGTGCCCTGACAGCTCGAGAGGAAGGGAATGGATTTGGTGATAAAATTAAATTGATTAAACCTTTATCCATCATCTAATTTGGTAGCTTTCTTTTTTCTTTTCTTTTTTACTATTACCTCCAATTTCTAGTGATCCGTGTAATGACAGCAATTTGAGATAGCATCAAGGACATTAGCTACGATGACTGAACTTAAATTTAGAATAAAAATATGGGATTCAGGAGTCCATATCTAAATAGCAGACGATTAGATTATAGCAGAGTTGTAACTTCCTAGCAACAGCATGTAATTGTGAGGACAATAGAATGGTGTATTTTACTTTCAAAGAGAACAGCATGTAATTGTGAGGACAATAGAATGGTGTATTTTACTTTCAAAGAGAACAAAATACTTCAACTTTATCTTGAAGTATTAATTATGTAAGTGGAAAAAGCACTGGTATGAATATTGACCACATCTTACATGASCAATAACGTATATTGTAATTTTTACCTTTCTGACCACAGATATTGTCAGAGGTTTTGCTTTCCTCAGTGGCAATACACAGGCATATAAAGCTAGTGGCAATGAATCCTACTGTTGGAAATCACTTCTTATTGCTTAAAATTTTGTAGGTTCTCCTTGGTGACTTGCGTAGGAAAAAATCTCCCATAAGGTGAGAGCTTTGCTTACAAGTTCCACTTTAAGTGGTATTAATGGAGTTTTGAAGAATACTTAAGGGCAGCCCTTTCTGAAGTGATAACCTAAAATGGAAAATGCTGCACTAAAAATTAAAGGTTAAATGAAATTGCCTTGTGAAGTACCAAGTTACTAAAGGTCTGTGCAAACTGTATTCTTGGGCTCCTTTAATGCTTTATAGGTTGGCTAGTCTCAAAAAAGCGAACATGAGGATATCTGTCTGATCTCTGTTAATTGTACTACTTTTGAATTACTGCTGGCCAGTATTGTATAGGTTTTGCGAGTAGTAATGAACGTGAATTGATCCCTGTGTTTACAGCTAACTATCTCTACAACCTTTCAGGCAGTTTACCGTTTTTTCCGTGTAAGTGATTAGTTATCCAGACAAAAAAGGCTGATATGCATCAGCAGATAGATCATTCTCAAGGCATCTGTGATGAACTTGACGTCTGCTGCGCAAACCAGCTTGTTTTGCCTGCAAATTGTGCAAGTTTCAATAGTAAAACGAAGTGCTTACCTTTCTGCTGTGGCTGACCTTCGTTCCCCGCTGTATGAATTTGAAACGAAGCAGCCAACCCGGAGGAGTTTCAACAGCATATTGTGATATATTACATATTAAAAAGACTGCTTTGTTAACTGGCRGAAGCAGCTTGTCAACCCATACTAACAGGCAGCCCTCCCTGAGTCATAAAATAGCCAAATTTAATGCCTTAACAGAAAGCATTAAATGGATGGAGTTATTGTCGTTCAATCAGTCTCAAATTTCTTGCTTCTTACAGCAGATTTGAAATATGAGGATGTATTTGTGGACCCTGAGTTAACAATACACACTCCGGACTAAGGACTGGACATTGCCATGGCTGGTGTAATGAAAATCTCTGCTAAGCAAAGCGTGATAACAAGGGAAGCACGGAGCAGGGCACAGTGCGTAAAGAGCAGGACGGCTAATATTGAAGATATTACCATGACATTAATGAATGAAAGGTGTATTTTCACTGAGTATATTTTATTTCATTCTGGCTGTTCTAGCTCCCAAATGTGTACTAGAAATAGTGAGGTTTCAGGGACATATGGCAAAAGGGATTAGAGATGTGTAAAATTTCGGTAGAAGAAAATTGATAAGATTTATATTGTTTACTTCAGAGATAAACATAAGAAAATATACAGTAAAATCATATTAAAGAAGAAAGATTATAAAGAAGGTAAACAGGCTACTCTAATTTATTCCTGATTTTTTTATTTACTGAGACAGAGGCCTTTAAGGAAGGAAAATTTCAGCATTTTTAATAGGAGTAGAAGGACTTTTTCTGTTGAGACTGTACGTAGCTGGCCTGGGAATTTTGTTCATTCAAGGTATGGAAAAACAAAACTTATTTGTAGGGAGTTTGAGGTATTTGATTAGCTCAACTGAGACTCGCACTACTAAGTTTGATGCTCAATTGAGTGACTGTAGGCTTTGGCTTTGGGTAGGATACATTAAGAAGGATTTCATTTTTTTTAATATGAGATATGAATCCTCTTTCCCAGGAAATTATCTGACTCCTGACTTGCTTGGATTAGGTGGAAAGGTGATTTGTAGGCAGTTTAGTCGCTGCTGCTCACTGTGAGGCTTTTTGCACTCTGGCGTTTCCCCAGCGGAGGCCGTGGCGTGGCAGCAGTTCAGGAGGCGCCTTTCTGCTCGGCTCCGCRGCGGTGGCGAGGCACATCCCTCTGCCCTGTGCTCCCAAAACCAGCAGCACAGCTGGGAGGGAGGCAGGCACATTTCCCTGGAATTTTCCTGACAGCTTTTTAAATCTCCTTCCTYTCTGTTCCCACTCAACGCCCTTTGTGGTATATGTTAAAATAGAGCGAAATTGAGACTTATTCCTAGTCTCTTACTTTGATTCTGTACTGAGGTTAGGATGATTACAATAAAATTAATTCACCCCACCCAATTCTTCTTCTCTTGAAGAAAAGAAACAAAAGGGTGAAATAAAAGGGGATGAAAACAAATTTCACTAACACAAGATGATTTGTTAAGCAGAAAAACCCCACAGGTACTGGCATGACTGCCAGTGCATCATCATCAGAGGAATGTTGTGTCATAGGGGATTACCCCTCCAAGCTAAYCTGTGTTTTTGAAAGTGTTTTTGTGCTAGGTTCGGATTTGGTCTCAGTGCTAAACCARCTACAGAGTCTGATTTTGGAGCTGTGCCACTTGTGAGTGCTGTTTCTGAAACCTGCCCTATGTGCTGGTGGCATTTTTTGTGTGAGTCTGGAATGAGGAACGAGCAATAAGTAGATCTCAGCAAAATACTTTGTCCTAAAGTGTGACTTTTTTTTCCCCCATTTTTTGTTCCTTGCAAAGGAAATGGTGCTCAGAATTATTAATAAAATCACCTTTCTCCAAATGCTAATGAAACATCAGCATGAAGAGTCAAAGCTGCTGGGAAGTGTGGGAAGAAATAAGTATAATTTGAAAGATATTTTATCTCCATCTTCTTAGGGATTTACACACAACTGATTTTATGCAATTGCTTGCTTCTTGCCACTTCTCAGAGACTGTGAAATGGCTATTTATTCCTTAAATAGTGGGATTTAACAAATGTAAAATGATGGCTTGCAAGCCAACTGTAATAATGTGTTACCTTTCTATAAGGCCTAATTCTGCTGCCCCTACTCAGAGTAAAATTGAAATTGAAACATCTCAGTATCAGTCAGGGTTGCAGAACTGTGTTTCTATGTACATATGTGTTTGTGCCTTAATATRTGGCTACATATATACATTTTTGTGTGAAATATAGTTGTCTAGCTGTATGAAGTGAATGACTGTAATAAACTCCAGGTTAAATGAGAGAAAGGGTCTTAAAGCCTGTAGAGTTCAAATTATATGAAGAATTTGTGTATTCCATTGAAGTATTTTGTTTAGTGATATAAAAATAAAGTACTTTTATATAATTTGTGTTTATTCACATTCATCCATCCAGGCTGTATGAGTTGGTAATTTTAGAAATGTATGTATAAAAATTGTCATATTATTTGTGTGTGGTCTTTCTCTATGCAGTAACAGTTGTCTAATAGACAAATCACAAAGGCACAACTGCAGAAGGATTATGATTTTTTATTGTTGTTGTTTTTAGAGTGAGAAATAAAGAAGTGAAAGACACTTCTTATAAGCCAGACTTTTTAGAATACTCCTATGTTTCATTTGTGTAGGTATGTTTTTTGAGTAGCTAAGTAATTCAGCATGGTGAAGTCAGGTGTGTATCCAGGAATCCATAATACTCATGTCAGGAAACCCCAAACCTTTACCAAAGAGGTAGATTTGTTGTTGAGTTTCTTTGTGCGCTGATCTTTCTCCAGCTGAATCCTGCAGAAGGACTAACAGAGCAGAAGCCAACTTTGAGCTTGTGCTGTACATTGCATCCATGCCAGCAGCCCTGCCACAAAATGCCCAGGGCTTCCTGAACAAAACTTACACAAAATTAACTTTCATTAGCTGATTTCCAGGTTGTAATTTCCCTTCTTCTTGTCAATCATGAGTTGCTATTTACATGTCCATATAAATGGGATTTTGGGAAGCAGGCTGGAGTGGTCGGCAGTGCCCCATTGCTGAGCAGCGCAGTAATTAAARTGGAGCTCAGCTCTTGCTGCTTGTGGATTTAGGAGTTTAAAAGAAAGAGGACAAAAAGGGAATGTTCTTTAATACCACTGACAGCAGGTTTCTTCCACTTGCAACTGCTTCAAAGATTATTGATTGACCTGTGTTTATCATTTATTTATGCTAAAGCGTCTGATGCGTGTCTGTTGTAAAATCTGTTGTTTCTAAAATCAAGATACTTGACTTGTTTGCAATTCATGTTAATAACGATCAGTTTTTACAGTTGTGTAACAGAGAATTGTTTTAACTGGTGCTGTGCCCACAAAGAAGATTTTTTTGTGCCTTTAACTGGAATCCATAAGCACAAGACATTTGATGCTGTGGTTTTTTGGTGGGGTTTTGGTTTTTAGGTTTTTTTGTTTTTTGTTTTTTTTTTAATAAAACTGTTTGACTGCGCAAATTCTTTAAATTTTCTACACAAGAAGAGGCAATATACAAGAGTGTTCAAGGATAAATGTGAAGCATTTAAATTCTGCCAGAACAAGTCAAAAGTTATCTTTCTAGGTTAACTTGTACCCTCTTATATTCTTTTAAAAGAGGACTTTATCTCTGCATTCATTTTGTTAAAAAAACCAAAAAAACAGAAATCTTTTCATCTTACAGCACAAAGTGTAAACTGCAAGGTAAAAATAGGCAGTAAGATACTAACAGGACCAGTTACCAGGAGATGGTTATTAGGTGTCAAAAACCCTGGGAATTTAAAAATATATACAGTTTTTGAGTAGTCAGAAATGAAATAGTCTTTTGCAGTTAGAAGTCTGGTTTGTAACAGAAGTAGTTTAACAGAACACTGCTTTATAGATTGGTTAACCCAGGCACATTTTTAAGCAAGTGATACATTCTGCTTAAATGTGGTAAGAAGCCATAGACAAAGATGTTTTGTCAGATTTTCCTGAAGGCTAACGCTGAATTCCTTATTAAATTTGTGCTTTTATGATGTAAGGCACATTGGACTATTTTTCCCTGACAATGGTAAGATCATCCTTCTCTTCAGCTAGTTCCAACTCATCCCAGACAGCAAGGATTCTTATTGCCYAGAGTTAATAAAAATGCATCAGTGTAATCATGCCAGGTAGACTCTGAGACTACTTATGGAAAGTTATTAACTCTCACAGGCAGACAGGCCAAATTCACTCAGTTTACGGGAGGGAAACTGAGTCAGAGCAGTTGATCTGTTGCAGAATTTACTAGAGGTAGGAGTGCAGGAGTCTGTGGCTCTGCTTTCAAGCGTCCAAGGAACCTGGCTCTGGTTTGTAAGAGTCCTTGCCGTGGCTGTGTCACAGCTGGAGCTGGATGCCACTGCTGGGCTCTGCCACTGCCCGAGTGCCACTGCCTGTGTACCACTGCGGGGCTCTGTCGCTACCTGAGTGCCACTGCCGGGCTCTGTCACTGCCCGAGTGCCACTGCCTGTGTACCACTGCCGGGCTCTGTCACTACCTGAGTGCCACTGCCGGGCTCTGTCACTGCCGGGCTCTGTTGCTGCCCGAGTGCCACTGCCCGAGTGCCACTGCCGGGCTCTGTCACTGCCCGTGTGCCACTGCCCGTGTGTCACTGCCAGGCTCTGTCACTGCCCGTGTGCCACTGCCTGTGTACCACCGCCGGGCTCTGTCACTGCCGGGCTCTGTCACTGCCTGTGTGCCACTGCCAGGCTCTGTCACTGCCTGTGTGCCACTGCCCGAGTGTCACTGCTGGGCTCTGTCACTGCCCGTGTGCCACTGCGGTCCCCAGAGCTGCTGATGCCAAGGCTGCAGGCTGGCAGGACACCAGGGCTGCCAGGCAGGAGAGGGCGATCCCTGGGCATGGCAAAGCGGTTCCGCCTGCTGCTGCTGGAAAGAAGAGGGCTCCGTGTTTACTTATCGGTTTTGTGTTTGACAAAGGCGTGGGATCTGGTTCTTCTGAGGTGTTAATTCACATTTGCTCTTCAGCTTCTGTTTCTCCCAGAATGGTTTGTTATAGGTGCTGAGGATGAGGTTTCTAGGTAGCAAAGTTTACATTTAAAAGGCAGCTCTTTTTTCAGTATTATGCAGCACATTGTGGACAAGTCTGCAGAATAACTACAATAACTCCAATATTGCAATAGGTGTCACTTCCTTCAGATGCTGAAATTTGCTTATGGAATTCATTGAAACTGTTATAGATTACTTTTTTTTTAAAATGAGATTTACCCTTTTAGATGAATCACTTAATTTCACAAGGATTAAATACTAATTTCTAAATTTCATCACTTTCATTTCCATTAAAATCATAGTAACAGTCCCTACATTTGTACCTTGACTGTAGTTCATCAATTTCATTTATGCACAAGCTCTTCAGAAGACCAAAAGACTATTCCACTTTAGCTAAAACCCTCTAAATTTACTCTAGTCTTTAATAATATTTTTTTGACTAAAGTGTGRCAGATACATCTGAAGATGAAAAAAGAACTAAGACTCATTTCTGAGTCCAGGAAAGAAATTTATAAAGTTAAAAAATAATTTTAAAATCTATTCCTCATGCATAATTATCTTAATTTTGCCTCAAAACAATTGTCTCTAAAATTAACTGAAACCAAGCAGCAACAAATTACACTGGCTTGGGTCTTGCAGAGTGTTGTTTTAGCAGGAGGATGAGTTAAGCACTACAGAAGCCATCTCAATAAAGATAATCACAAATGTTCCAAAAAATCACTCCTAAAATAAAAGTGTATATAACCTCGAAAATCCACATATTTGCACTTCTTCAGTTTGTTTCTTATTTACCAAAACACCCATCTCTTTCCTCCCCTTCTTTTTACTATCCTACTTCCCTTGTTTGTATCCTCACCTACTGAAGCAGCTGCTATTCATACAAATTATGAAAAGGAAAGTATATATGAGATTGGTGCCTGGAGAGGACCAATATATCATCAAARGTCTTTGGAGTAACATATGGCCTTGGTTCAGCAAAATCACTTCTTCAGTCATTCCATTGCTGCTCAGAAAAGCAGTAAATAATAAGTAACAAGATCTGCATACAAATGTGCTGGTGC
This sequence comes from Cardinalis cardinalis, assembly GCA_014549065.1. NCBI lineage: Eukaryota > Metazoa > Chordata > Aves > Passeriformes > Cardinalidae > Cardinalis > Cardinalis cardinalis. The sequence continues at coordinate 4,104,445 of JACDOX010000020.1, forward strand.
TTAGCTTTTTTCATAGAATCAGAAACAGGATAAGTAACTATTATTTTGCTAAAAATTTTCTATATACAAAAAAAATTCGTAATGCACCTTCTTACAGCATATATTTCCTAGGGCTTGTTCTGTTTTAGCATATCTAAACTGATCTTGCTACCAGTTCCTGAGCTGAGTAGATGTTTCTCTGATGCTGGCAAGTAAAATTGTCTCCTGTGTTCTTCTGGCAGAAAAGGGAGACAGAAAAAAGTCAAGAGGCTGAGACTATTCTTAATGGCCATTATAGCAAAAGCAATGTGARTGTCATAGGCAGGCAGTTGATTGGGAAGAGTGGCTCGTTAACCTTGGTTAATTTTACAAACCTTGTTAATCTTGGTTTSCAGTGCCTTTCCTGTTGCTGGTTTGCCCCATACCACCTGTTGCACTGCTGGTGTCAGGCACACCCCTGGTGCAGGTGCAGTCACTCACAGCCCTTGTGCAGGCAGACAGCTGGATTTCCATCAGTCCTTTCCCCAACAGGTGTCAGTGGGTTTGCACGTTGTAGAAGAGATGGTGACTCACAGAAACCCACATGGCAAAAAGAGGCTTCTTGGTCATGATCAGCTCAGGCTTTGCAGCGAGGCGCAGCACAGGTGGGCTAAAGGCACCTGGGCATGGGATGCTCTCAGCACACCTTGGGACAAAAGCGTGGCTTAAAAGGTAGCACAAAAACACCTCCCTGACCAAATGTAGGAAACTGTTTCCATCAGCCCTTTCTGGCAGACAGCTTGTCTTTGCTGAATGTTGACAACGTATTATATAAATTTCTCTGCAACAGCTTGTTTCAGAAACTTTCCCCAGTAATATAGATTAAGATAGAATTTGTTTTGACTGCTGTAATGCATATTCATTAGGTAAAAGCCCAGACAATTACTATGATAGTTTCACTAACAGGTGGAGCATGTTTTAGGATTTGTTGGCTGTGGGATTTGCTGGAATAATCTCAGACAAATTTGGGGGATTATTTTTGTGATGAAAATAATTTTGTATGGCAAGTGAGAACGTAAGCAGATTTGAAGATGATTTCATTATGTTTTTACATTAGTTTGCTCTTAAAATTTTAAATCTAGAATAAGTTCATACTTTGAACGCAGGTCTCTCAGGACAAGCAATGAACCACACAAATAAATGGTACCTTCATAATACAGCTTAAAATTGCATRAATGGTAAGCAAAGGTATTTCTAACAGGGTATCACTTTATTGCATTCATTTTCCAAAACTAGAAAAGAGCCAGAAATTATTCTTTTTCTGTCCTCACTTGTATCATATCCACTTTCATCCATTAAAGTTATCTATTAATTTCAGTGGAGTAGATAATATTACAGCAAACATGCATTCATCAACATTGTTGAGAAGTTGCAAACTAAAGTACAATTTCCSTTTTTGTTTCCACTAGAAGAAAGAGAAAGATTGAGAGCAGAATCAAGAGGAAGAATATAGGACCCTATTMCGTGGGAATCTGTGCTTCTGAGGAGCACCAGGCCCTACAGCTTATGGGACCTGCATCTCATAGGGCATTCTCATATGGGAGGTGACACTGTCTTCAGCACAGATTGGTCTTGGTGATAATTTTTGTAGGGATAGGGGTCATGCTAACTGGCGCTATCAGGAATGGATCACTGCCAAATTAGTTTCATAAAGTAAATGAGGAAGTTAAAACTGCACACTCAGGAAAAGACCTTAGTTCATCCCTACAGGACAGCATCAGAATTTAATGTTAAAAGAGGTTTAAAAATACACTTGCCTAGCACAGAAGTTATCRGTCTAGACTGCCCCATCTGTTGAATGCCTTGTAAGTATCAGTTGCACTTCAGTATCTGACTTAGGCAGAAATCATCTTGTAAAAATGCTAATAATTTCTCTACGCTGTTTTGTTACGAATRGAACTTCAAAGCTATGAATGCATATGTTTATATTCAATTTCTATTTATGTAYTTAAGCACAGAATCTCTTGTACTATGCATATTAATGTGCCAATGTGTGCTCCAGCAATGCCTGTRTTAATGTACATTCATATTTCTCTAAAGGGCTGGACTCAATGGAAATTTTGTCCTAGGCTTCAGAAGGAGCTTGGGTCCAACCCTGTATTTTTTTTTAATAAACATTGGAACAAATTTCCAGGAATTAATTTAGTTTATAACATTGTCTTTTTGYTGTTGTAGTTGGATTTTAATTCTTAAACACAAGTTTTTTTATGAGCTGCATCATTTTCAGCTGCTTGTGTAGAGATGTTTYTCTGTTGACAGAGCTGCTTCCATACTCCCTTCTCCATCCTCTTTTGTCATTTTTGTTTCCAGTGTGTTTTAATTGTGCTCTGTAATCCCCTATACCATTATAACTGATTAATTAGCAAACCTTCACTTTCAGGCTCTGAATTTTTCTCTTAGGCTCAGACCATTTATAATCTCAGTTGAAAAGACAAGATTGAACATCTGCCTTGTATTTAATCTCTTTGCATCTTGTACTCATCATGATTATTGTTTATTCTTTATTATAACTGGGGGGTTTAAGGGTGAAATGTTAAATTCTGCATTATCTGGGCTCTTAGTCTGAAAATAAATCCATGCAGATGGGCCATGGGGAAACACAGAAATCAAGGAGTCCACAACTTGTGGTTTTTTGTAGAATTTTAGACCTCAGATGTCCAATTTTTTTTAAGAATCTGCTTAAAGAAACTTTGGGTGGAAAAAGGCAATGATGAATTGTTTCTTTTGCAGAACTTCCATCAGTTTATATTTTCACAATTTTCTTTGCAAAGATGTGGGATAGAAATATACACATATTTGTATACTTGAAGTAAGTAAACAAATCCAGCATTTTCACTCAGTTCTCAGATGCCAAGATCTGTGCTTTTCGGAAAATCCCATTAAGGGACCTGCAGCTGTACCAGCTGCTGGTGACAGTGAAAGGACCATCCTCCTTCAGAAGCTCAGGTCTGAGCTTCTCTCAGCKCCTTGTCAAGATTTCCATGTGAAGCCTGCTTGTTCATAGCTTCTGCAGGGAGCAATTTTCCCTGCTGCACTTGCTTGCATGTGTTTTTTATATAGTTGGGGTTAAGATTTTGAGGGATCAGGTACCTGTTTGTCATTGCCTATTTCCAGCTGGAAGTCTTGGGATGGCAAGCTTTCTCTTCCCCCTCACTGACTCACAGCATGAAGAGATAGTGGAAATTTTCCCAACACATTGTACATTTGTCAGCACAGGTAGAAGAGTGGTGAATAAAATAATTTCTTTGCTCATCCCTCCTACTGTCCTAGTCACAATCTCAAACAGCAGGTGGCATCACACAGAGGGTTTTTTTCCTCCAAAAGGAGCTATCTGTCTCCAAGTGTCACATAATTTATGCAGAATTGAATTTGCTTCTCTTTTCTGCATCCTGTGTCATGTTCATCCAAAGGACCCTGTTGTCTTTGGCCTGAACTGGRCCATGGGGTGTATTTGGGCTCTCCCATACATAATTTCTTATATTAATTAGATGGTGCCATCCAGCTGCTGATGTCTCTTGCAAATACACTTTTCTGTTATTCATGCTACCTAAGCCTTCCAAAATCTGCAGCAGCTCCAAAGACTTTGCAATAGCGTTAGTGCAGGTTTTGGAATGATGCTGTAATATTATATAGTTTAAAATATTTTCTTTTTTTTTATTGGAGAAAAGAAAATTAGAGGAGGAAAGAAAACAGTTCATGTCTGTTACTTTTTGAACTGWTTTTTTTATTTCTTTCAGAACTCTCTGTGGTCTTTGTAGGTATTTGATTAAAAAGTAATTTCAAACATGAATAAGAAATAACATGTGCAGAAAGCTGCATTTCAGCTAGAAGTAGCAATGTGAAGCACATTTCCGGAGCTGTGGCTCCAGTCTGCCAGTTTCCCATGGAGCRCAGRGCAAGTGTGGCTGAGACCACAGAGCCCKGTTGCAGTTTGAAATAGTCTCTAGGACTCATTTCTTTTCCCATGAAGAACTACTTTTAAATATTCCAGGAGACCTTTCAGGAGAAATGGCATGTTCCTGTTCTGACTGCCTCTGTTTTTAGAGATCTCTTCTGCAGGTGTTTTTCCGCTTACAACTTTGCATTGCTCAGATGCATTGCTTTCTTCTCACATAGGTACAATCTGGTTGTTGCCCTTAGCCGGTGTCTTTGAACAGTAGTGTATCAGTAAGGAGCAGGTGAGGCTGAATTTTGGGTCAAGYGTTTCTTCAGAAGATGGCTCAAGCGTTGATAGGACTTAGAGGAGATGTAGGAGCCCACCTGCAACAACCTGTGCTCTGGCAGGAGAGYTGATGTGATACTTAGACCTGAGACCCACGCCCGTATCACCTTCTGCWCGTGCTTTCCATGGCCAGGAAACTCTGTTTTATGAAGAAGTCTATGAAATATCTGTGTGTGTCTGTCCAGGTGCCTAGAGACCTGTTAAAAGGGTTGGGATCAGGATGGTCTGAGCAGTTCCAGTTCTGCTGGATGTGCTCGCACAGCCCTGTGGGAGCTGCAGTTACAGGGAGTCACACAGCCATGGTTCTTCTGCGTCTCCCGGTGGAATGGTAGGAGTGCCATGGGCTGTTGGTCCCCCCAGCCCTATCAGCAGGGAAGACCTGTGTCTTACCTGATGATATTCTGAGCTTTGGGGGCAGGTTCCCACACTTGCAAACTGGATTTCCTCTAAATGAAGCTCTGTTCTGAAAGTGGCAATGCTGAAAGTTAAAATTAGCTTCTCCTTTATTACTAGGACATATTTTTAGGCCCTAATTCATGTCTCATGTGAACGCAGTCCTCCCACTCCCACGCTGGGAGTACTGAACTGGAGTCTGCAGGCTGTGCATTACATTTTCCAGAAATAGGTGCAACCCAAGATTTTGAATATTTACATTCTCTGCCTTTTAAAAAAATGCAGTAATTGATTTTAGGTGCATATATGAGTTTAAAATAATGAAAAACTAAAGTAGAAGCTGCTAACCTTTGGTTTTTTGTCACTCTGTCCTATTTTTATTTTGGTTGCATGAAGGAGAACTTACCTTAGTTTGCATCTAGATGCTGCAAAATGCAGAAAAAAACCCCACAGAATATAAGCTCAATTCCTACGAAGATATTCTGGATGTCTCCTGTTTTCTGTGCTCTCCTTTGGACCTCTGGAGCCTCCAAGCCCAGCTGCTGGTGTGAGCCCTGGTCCAGCAGCACAGCAGCACTGCCTTCCTGTCAGAGCATCTGCAGCTGGTGTTCACAGAGGTCATCTCTGCCGAAATGTTCTCCTGGGAGCCCTGATGTGCAGCAAAGGCAGGGCCTGGGCCTCAGAGGAGGTTCCAGCTGGTGCCATCAGGCGGCAGTGAAGGGATTTTGGAGAAATTTGACCTGGCCACAGCGGGGGTGGCAGAGATGGCTGAGCAAGCTGGCAAGCATTGGGAAGGAGCTGCAGCTGTCTGTGGCGCTGGAGCCCCTGCCCTGTGATGTCCCCCTGCCCTGTGATGTCCCCCTGCCCTGCCAGGCCAAAGCTTCTGTCCAGCTGTGTGACTCCCTGCCAGCATCCCTGGGGACACAGGCAAGGACAGCTGGGTCAGCACCAGTGGCTGTGGACAAGGAGTTCAGAGGAACCCTGCTCACTGAAAGTGCTGCCAATGCCACTTGGAAAACTGTCCAGCAGGATRATGAACTCCAGTGAGGAATGGAGTTTTTTTACTGTGGAAACATGGCCCCTGTTCCCATTAGGGCTGGTTCAAGGGCAGGGGACAGTCTTCTCGAGCCTGCTGGTGCCCTGCTGTGCCCTCTCTAGTATGGTGTGTTTTGTGTCTGCTTCCAGGTGTTGGTGACCTGTCCTGAGTGTTCCTAGGGTTCATGCTGTGCTGGCAGACAGAGGGTGGCCTTGCAGCCTGAACCAGGAGCTGCCCTTAGGTGTGCATGCCTCCCATGCAAAGGGGTGTTTGAGACCAGGTATTGCAGGGATGGGCCTCAGGGCCACGTCAGAGCAGCCATTGGCTCTTGATGGAGAGTGCTCTGATCCTGGACAGCCACAGGCTCTTGATGGAGAGTGCTCTGATCTTGGACATGTCTCACCATGTGTTCTTACTGGGAAGATCCATTCCAAGGAGCAGAGAAACAGGATTTTAGCCMCCTGTCCCAAGGGCTGTCCCCACAGCTCCACACTGGGAAGGCAACCAAGTCCAAAAGACTCTTGATTACTGCCACTCCACAAGTTATAAAAAGTGTAAAATGTTTCTATTGCCACCAAAAGTTATAAAAAGTGTAAAATATTTCTATTGCCACCAAATACTTGTATTGCCACCAAACAGGGAGGGAATTATACATCACATAAAACATAAAGTCATTATTTTCTTTAAAGTAATAATAAAGTCTCTTATTCTGTCRGCATACTCTGCAGACTGATGTAATCAAATCAGTCTTGAAAAAGAAAAGAAAAAAATGTATATAGAGTTTGGAAAAATCTGTTTCATACTATTGCATAAATAAGGCAAAAATAAATGAGACATTTGGAAAATGCAAATCAAATCTCATCTTTGTTTTATCTATTATTATGGGAGCTTGCAATAGGTAGGATTAGAAAATGATCACTGAGAAATATTGTTGGGGTACTGAATATTTCAAGTCACTGAGGACTCAGTTTAAAATAAAACCATCAGCTATATCAATATATGAATGGAGAGAAATCAGATATTTCTGCTCCTGCAAAAAATTAATAATGTAAGTCATTAGCATTAGTGCAACTTGCTTCTCTTTCTAATTTACAGGCACATATCTAGATTAACTGTAAAATATTCCTGGGTTTAGGACACACTGTCCTCCATTGAATGCTTAGCCTGGAAAGGTTATTAACATTGAATGGGGACTGTTCTCTCAGGAGAGCTGCAGATAAAATGACCAGGGAAAGAAATAGCACAACTTCTCAAATTAGCATAATTAGTAATTATCTCTTAATAGCCCCACTTGGCTTTGGAGACTTGGCACTTGAAATTCCGCTTAAAGTTCAGTGAGGAAAAACAAATTTCACGCTGAAATGTCTCAATAACACAGCTGAGTTGCTGAGGTAATCGTCTGGTTTAGGTAAAGGAAAGGAGATGAACATATGGATAGGAAAGATCTTTGCTGTAAGCACTGTGTTTGTGTTTGCATATGTAAAGCACTCCAGGCTTAATGGTACAATTGCCACTTTCTCTGGGGGGTGAGGGGAGGGCAGGACCATGAGTGGGACTTTTCTCTCTCCTTTAGTGGAGAGAAACAGATGAAGATAATAAACTAAAATGAGCAAACCCCATTCATTTTACACTAGAATAGTGTAATTTCTTTTGCAATTCTAGCTGAAATAAAAAACCCAGAGACAGACAAGCCAAGCAGTGGGTAGAAAAGCAGCCTTTATCGTAGCCAGTGGCAGAACTAAAACCTTTCAAATGGGGACAGTTTTCCAACATTTAACTCAAAGTAAAATTGGATGAATAAGCACAGGCAGCCTGGTAACCCTAATTTTTTTTCTTTCTGTGGCAATGAAACAGATGGCTCTCTTAAGATGCTTTTGGCTGGGAAAGAACAAAAGCAGAAGAGAAGTATTKACCATTTTTTACACACCTAAAGCCCAGTCCTCTTTATCCTCAGGCAGAAAGCAATTTATCCGTCCATCCCGATGGAAACAAGCCTTTGTTATTAAGTAGGCACATTTTGATTTACATGTTGCACAGCTGGTTGGAAGCACATACACAATTGATAAGCCTTCCTCAACTAGTTTGAAATAGAAAAAGTTGTTTCACTCTGCCCTCTTTGGCARTTCATGTTGGGTGCCAGCACTTCAGCAGTAGATTTATTGTGGTGATGGTTTGGGGAGCTTTGTTTTTAGCATAGGTTCATGTTTTGGTCTGTTTTTTCAGGGGGGGTTGGGGTCTTTTGGGGTTTTCTTTTTAATGTTAGTTTGTTTTTTGGGGAGTGGGGTGCGTGTATATATTTGTATATATATGTGTGTATATATATATGTGTATATGAGTATGGACATATAAAAGCATGTATATTTTGAGGTGCCAGATTGCCATATCCCAGAGGTGCAGGGTGTCAAAGTTTGCAGTGGTTCATGCCACACGTGGCCCCTCCTGSTGTAGTCAGATGCCCTCTAGAAGAGGCACTTTTTGTTCTGTCTGCAGAGTGAAGGACCCCTTGGCTGCGGGGAAATTACTCTTTTGGTACTGCGTCAACACATAAAACAGGAAAGATGAAGACAAACTAGTCAGAGGAGGTTGACAGCTGTTATAAAACTGATAGGCTGACACACTCATGGTCAGAGGGAGGAAAGGGTTTGGCTTAGAGACTCTAATTAAGGCTGGCCAGGGTCCATTAGCTCATCTTCACTAGTAGCTTTGCAACCTCACACCCTATGTATCACCCTTTTTATACAATCTCTAGGTGAGAAATGTGATTAAGCAAGCTGCTATACTATGTTTCCAAGGCCCAGTCTCTGAAAGCGATTCAAATGCCTGCATCAACCAACAAAATCCATTTCAAAATTCAGAAAGACCATGAAAGCAAAGAGGGAGAAGGGAGAAAAGAAATGGAAGCAGATCAAAAGAGATGAAATGACATTTSAAAAGTATGGAAATGAGGAGAATATTGAGACTGAATTAATTGCCAAAAAAAATCCTAAAAGATGCAATAATCCAGCAGGTCTGATGTAAATATTTGCAGGCTGACAAAAGCAGAGAGATGGGCCAGTATCATGATGAAATGAACACATTCCTCCCTGTTCCCCCCAACCAGTCCTACTCCCAGAGGAGCCCTTGACAAATAAATTAAGCTGAAGCACCAGCAGTGGAGAGAATGCAGAAGAATATTCTGATGGACACCTGAGATATCTCCTGATAGACTGTACGTGGGCAGCTGCTGAGAAGAAAATACTACAAAAGAAGAATACCCACTCCCTGACAAGCCTCTTTGTGGAGTGATTGATATGTTTCTGCTTTCCTCCTTCCCTATAATATTGGGAATGYGAGCTACTGCTTTGAGGCCAGAACTATTAAAAAATAATAATCTGTGAACAGTAGCTTGACTTTTTTTCCCCCAAAGCATGTAGCTGTAGATAGTGAGTGTTGATTTTTCTTGGTACCTCAGACTGGATTTTTTAGGGCAGATTTTTTCAGAACAGGTCTTTTGTATTTTGCTCTTAAATTTCGTCTTATGAACTGCAGTAGAACCAGTTGGGTAGTTGCATATGTGTCTGTTTGCTAACAAAGATAACTTTGTTAAATTCAGGAACCCTGAGTGTGATTTCTGGCTCTGCTGCTGTTGTTTGTGTGACTGTGGCAATCTGCTCACCTCCCCTCTGCACTGGCTCTGCCAGGACAGACAGAGTAACTACCATCACTGTTATTTGTAATCTCATAGTGCTCTGAGCCCTTTAGGGACCATTAAATTATGCCTGGATGATGTGATCCTGATCTGATTTGGGATCTCCTGGTTGGTGTTGTGAAAGAAATAGCAATATTCCTGTGGCATTAAGTGTTACTTTTAGGCATTGCAGAAGGTGAGCGTGCAGCCTGCAGGTGAACATCCAAAGGCTACTCTGTGACATTAGGTCTTGTCAGACAGCAATTCATTACTGGGTCTAACTCTGTGATTCATGGCAAACCTCAGTGAAGTGGTTAAAGGACATTTCTATTCTGCTAAAACCAATGCTAGAGAGGAATGCTCAGCAGTTCAGTCAGGATTGGACCTTTAAAATTGGACACATGAAGAAGAGAAACAAGCAAAAATTACCTGAGCAGAAAAATGCCTGAGGGTATTTCATTATCTTAAAAAATGCCACTGGGTTATACTGACTTCATAGGTGGCATTTAATTGWGTCAAGCTGGGGATCTGCTGCCTTGTTCCATTTTTTTCCTTCCCTTTCCARTTTTTGGAACCACCTATTTTGGCTATTTCTTGAATTGCTGGTAATTCAGAACAGGAAATGAATAAGAACATATTGTGTATTATATTTGTGTTGCTTTCAAACAGAGTTAAGCATAACTTGTATATATAGATCATGGCAAGAAATACCAGTAATTTTCAATAGAAGAGTAAAATGGACAATCTATCAGGCCTATTCGCCTTCATTTAATAAAAGTAGGTCAATGTAGGTTTTATGCTGTTCACATTAGTGTCATTCATTTTAGCTTTACTAATAAAAGTGAATGGCTGGTTGAGCATTACTGGAAGAGGATATCAGAAGAGAAATTAGAAAAAGGAAAATGGGTAAAGAAACTTTACAGAAAGTAAAGCCCGACGTCAAGGGGATGTTCCTATAAAATGTGTTAAATAACTCACACCCTGGTTTTGAAACCCCCATTTCTAAATTATTAAAGTTCAAATGAACTGGAACATGAGAAAAAATATATCTTGTGTACTTGTTTTGCTTCAGATCAACGATTAAACACTCAGGAGATGCTGACAGTGGGCCTCATGCAGTCCTGTCATGATTCCCATTTAACTCTTGAAGTGATTATCAGAGTTGAGTATGCCAGGATCTGCTCTGGCCTCTGCAGTTCTACTTGAGCTGCAACTTGCTGGTTTGGTTCCTATGAATTTCCATGGCCAGGTGCCTGCCTGAGGGGATCATTAGTGGCATGAGGAAGGCTGGATGGTGATTATAAGATAAAGATGGGGAAAATGTTATTTTATCTGGTGCTACCAGCATAGGGCTGTTTATTGAAGGAGATCAAAGAAGTATGCGAATATGCATACACATGTGCACACACATAAATCCCATTGCATTTCTTTAATTTGCCTTTTACAGTTTTTTAATACTATTGCAATTTTTCATGTAGTTAAGAAACAATTATTTTAGTATTTCTCATACAGGGCCTTGGAAAGTGTTGAGTGAGAAGAGAAAGAATCAGGATTCTTTTTATTTGCTTTTCAGCTTTTATTTAAGGCATAGACTTGCTTTCATATCTTTCCTGAAAGAGTAAAAAGCTTTCAGAACCGTTCAGAAAGGGTGAAAAAGTTGTTCAGCTTCACACAAAAAAAGCACACAGACTTCCTTCATATCCTGCACCTTAAGTCACTCATTTTTTCATAGCCATTTCCTAATAATACTTGAAAGAGACCATTTTTATGTGTACCTAAAACTAGTTCAAGTTAAAATTCTGCATCTATCATTACAGCATTTGAGGAACCATTATTTTTTAGTGCATTTGTTTTAAATTCCTTTCAGGGTCTTGTGAACAGTCCCAGTCTCAGATCGCAAGTTCTGTTTGGGTTGTAGTCTGGAATTGCTGCAGGATGTGGGAAGCCTTTTGGTGTCTTCCTTGTCCTTTCAATGTCCTCCTTTCATAAACCACACTAGGCTTCAAAATAAAACTTTAAAAAAAAAGCACATCAGCAGTAACAAAATCAACTAACATAACAGGTTGKCATAAGAAGATTTAAGGTATTTTAAATACTTGACCTCTAAACATTGTTTCAAGACATGCCTTAGATTCAGTTTGGATCCATGCAGACATGACATACCTTAGGCTTTGCTATTTTTTACTAAACTAAGAGGAAAAAAAATTCCCATTCTTTTACATTTAACAAAGTCAAATTCCCCACTGCATGCTGAGCTAAGGATATCTCTTCTCTGTCCCCAAGCAAAATACTGTAGTAGCAACTGGAAGCCTTATAATTAACAGAAAGTGGGAGATACGAGTTATTTCAGAAGGTCAAACTCTAGTAAAGTGGAAAAAGACAAGGCCCTCTGTGCATCTCACACAGTGCTAAATTCTGTTCAGGTGCTCTAGGCTGTGAGTGGTCAGGAGACCAATGAGAACACTTCTCTTAGTCTGTCATTTGCTATGAAACACAGAAAGCCACAGGCAGATGTCAAAAAGAACAAGAGGCATAATTTCCTACAGGGCAGCTTTGTTGTAGAATAAGACCAGTCCCTAGGTAGAAGTCATCAGTGGCTGACCTAAGACAGGGTTCAAGGTAGCACATGTACTTTATGTGAGGTACCATGGAAAGCAGAAATTATGYTTGACTTCTTTGGAGATGGCAAAATTTTGGATTAACTAGAAGCTGACTAGATTCTTTTATAAAATGGGAAAGGGCAGTCTYTGGAGGATTACAAGTGGTGTTAGACCCTATTAGTGGTACTGTAGAAGGCATTTGAATTTATCTGACAATCAGTGAAATCAATCATTTTAATTTTACCCCTCAGTATGACATTGTGTTCTAAAAATTCTTTGACTTCAGTTTTGATGAGAAATCCCAAGCTTTTGTCCTCACTTCTKAAGGAATTGTCTTATTTTACACTCACATAGATTGTATTTTCAATTTGGAGTTGTTTATAAAAAGAAACAGAGCATTCAGTAGAGTTCTTTTAATCCAGTCTCTCAGTTTAGTATGTGAGCCATTCCTGAAATAACAATATTTATGCATGRTTTCAAGGAGGTGCCCAACCACAGCCTGGTCTGCATCAAAAAAAGCATAGCAAGCAGGTCAAAGAAGGTGATTCTGCCTTCCTACTCTGCTTTCATGAGATCCCAGCAGCAGTGCTATGTTCAGCTCTGGAAAAGTAAGATGGGGATGTGCTCAAGGAAATCCAGAAGAGGCTCACAAACATGATCAGGGAGCTGGAGCACCCTCTGTGTAAGGACAGGCTGAGAGAGTTGGGGGTTTTCAGCCTGGAGAAGAGAAGGCTCTGAAGAGACCTTCTAGCACCTTCTAGTCCTTAGAGGGAGCCTACAGAAGAGACAGGTGGGGATTCTTTATCAGGGAGCATAGTGATAGGATGAGGGATAACAGTTTTAAACTGAGTGGATTCAGTTTAAATATTAGGGAGAAATTCTTCACTGTGAGAGTGGTGAGGCAGTGGAACAGGTTGCCCAGAGAAGCTGTGGTTGCCCCATCCCTGCAGTGTCCAAGGCCAGGTTGGATGGGTCTTTGGGCAGCCTGGGATMGTGGAAGGTGTTCCACCCATGGCAGGGGGATTGGAATGAGATGATCATTCATGTCCCTTCCAACCCAAGCCCTYCTWTGATTCACTCTTTCATTCTGCCATTCAGTGTRTCTCTCACATATYTTGAAGGATGCCCAGAGTTGTACACTGGCATTGCAGCTTGCTCCAGGYTGGCAGCTCCCTGAGGAATTGTAGCCCGAAGGCCACAYGTAGCTTCGGTTTCTGCAGTAGTGTCTGAAACACCCAAGGCATGATGCACTTGTGCCTGCACAGCATAACTCCCAGATTGCACATACCTAAYGTTAGTCAGCAGTATTTTTAATGTGTATTTATCCTGATCCCTTTTAAAAAGTTGATGATAAAATCCATTTCTTCAGCAGTCAATCTGTTGCTTGCCCCTGCCTTTCCCCCAGACATCTGTGGTCATGCAAAGGATCTGGTGGCAGCACAGAGATGAACTTTAAAGAGCAGGGGACAATAAAGCCTCAGTTTTGGAAATAATAATTTTTAAAAAGCTTGGGAGACAGGATCAAAACCCAAAAGATATCAGCCAAGATAATTATATTGAGGTTTTATAACCAACACGTTGATGCAGTCACAGGGAAACGAATCAGAGCAAAYAGTAGTTCAGCTTGCTGTGGCATGAGCTGCCACTTTTCCTTCTGTCTCCCAGAGAGGAAAGAGCTGTGATCTGCTTTAAATTCTGACATCTAGTAAAGCGGAGTGATGTATGATCCAGCACACAAGCTCGTACMCTGCACAACAAAGTATGCCATTTATGAGGCTCTCTAAATATAGGGAAGCAGTTTATTTAAGTAATGCAGTAAATAACAGAGTAGATATTTTAGTTCAAGGGAATGTATAAGCCTTGAGGCTGAATTCGAGCAAGGATATTTTTATGTCTTGGATTATTGAGACCATATGCCTACCTGTCTATAGTTTCTGTATTACCCAGTGATCATTACTGMCTGGCACCGTGCAAGAAATGTTCATAATTGGCTAGAGATGATGCAAGAAACAAATAAAACTAATTTAATTTGGCCTCAAAATTCTGAGCTTTCAATATGAGAAGTTTCTTATGCGAATGTCACCGTGGGTCTGTGTTGTTCAAATTGGAGGAAATTAGGAATTTCAGGATCACCAACACTTTTCCCTGTGAAATCTCAATTAATTTTTTTTTTTGYTCATTCCTTGGCCATTGGTGTTAGAACTGGGATTTAGATTCTTCAGTCCAGAGTAATACTTGCTGTGTTAGCTCAGATCTGGGAGCCAGAGCTTAAACAGTGTAGAGAGTAGGCAWGAAATCTTCCCTTCCTGTATGTTTAAAGGAAGAAGGTTGTGGGAATGCCAGAACCAGAAGTTACACTGAGAGCTGTGTTCAGTGACCACTGGTGGGCACAAATCAGTTCAATCCTTTRGAACATGTATAATTTAATATGTACACAGTCTTGCTTAAGCCAGTGTGTTCACTGAAACACATTGGGTACTTGCAATTATAATTTTCCTATAAGGTACCTTTGGTAAAGGTATAATGATGATTAACATCTATAATTRACTGTTCAGTTCTTTATTTACCAGCAAAGCACACCCCAAATTCCACGTGTGTGGCGCAAAGTAATAAGAGATCACATTCTGAACCCCTCTCCTTTCACCGGCAAGCTGAAGTCAGCACGTGGGGGCTGTTCAGGTTTGGTCTGGGATATTCACTCTCCTTGACCTTCCACCATGGCCCTGATGGGGGGGAATCTCTGTTCCCCCATGTGGGGCCGAGATGCCAGCACAGAGACCCTGGTGGAGGGTGGGGGACACCAACATTGGGAACTGCAGGATGCGCCACGCTGGAGCAGCTCTGTCCCTCTACCACAGGGACAGCCCCAGYCTTGGATGGGTTTCATGGGCAGGGAGGACACCTGCTTCTCTTCCATTGTTCTTGGGGCCACGAGGATTTGGGTGAGGAATCAGTGGGGTCRCAGAGGAAAAGTAATCTCAGTGGGGTCAGTGGATTGCATTGATTTATGTCAGTGCTGCGGTTGCCCAAAATTCCTCAATTTTTCAAAAGAAGCTCTAACTCTCTAGTTTTACCATTAAGAGATTTTAACTTTTTTTTTTTTTTACTTTACTATTTTACCACATTTTGCTATTATTTACTATTATGCTACTGTGTAGTAGGTTTGCATATATTCATAGGCRCAATCCTATTTACTCTGGAAGTTACTGCTCTCATGATTGCTGTTATTTAATACCACAACATAGTGAGTGAAGAAAAATAATACATCTATTTCTCTTTTTTATATCAGCTCCAGAGTTTTACAATCCATCCAGCTGGCAAGGCCCAAAGAAGTCATTTTCCCATAGAGCACAAGCAGCTCAGAGTCTGCAGCTCACAGTGTCAGGGGATCTGGTCTCCTGTACATGACCCTGTATCCAATTATTCCTGTAACCTGGCTGCTTAGCCTTCCCATTGCTGATTACAAGTTCTCCTTACCTTGAAACTATTTTTTAAAATCTGTTGGACTGGAATAAATGTTTTGTTATTTCCAAAAATCTTAKATCAGATGCAGAGAGTTGACTATAATCAGCTGCATACATGTATCCATAGGTGCCATAATGTGCTTTTTTCTTACCTRACTACATTCATAGACCTGTTAAAATAAATGGTGCACTGTAAATCTAAAATATGTACATTTCTAACAAGCTGTGTTGGACTGAGGTGAATGCAAACACTCCTAATGGCCACAGGCAATAAAAACACAGATTGTTTCCTGAGCACCAAGCTGGCCTTTGTGCTGCAGGTAGTGCTGCATGAAGCCCTGGAAAAGCAACATCAAACTAAACTAAAACAAGTGATGGCACCTCTCAATTGCTGAGTTTACTCAGCAATTCCTGYGCTGCCAGGGGCAGTGTGGCTGCCCCAGGTGATGGAGGAAAGTGAGAGAGGTTTAACACAGTGTTGTATCCCCACCTTATCCTGCTCTTTCCAGAGAAGCTGTAGGAAAAGCACAAGGTTGGAGAAAGGAAATGTGGCCTTTGAGCTTCCCATTACCTTGCCTAAACCATAATTTATAGCTGTGAGAAGTTCCAGTGTGTTGCAGTGAGGCAGTGGAGGCACTTTRTGCATTAACTGCAGACTCCCGTCATAACCCAAACAACATTAACTTGCTTTCAGTTTCATACAAATGAGCTGCTCATCAGCTCTGTTATTACACAAACGTGTAGCAGCTGCACTGCAGAAACAGATTGCTGAGAAAGTGCTTCAATTCAACTCTCTTATGCAACCTTCCTATCATTTTGCTCAATTGATTAACTCCAATTTTGCTATTAATTTAATTTCACTGTTGTCAAAGTCCTCATGTATTTTTTCACGTTTCCATCTTTTGGTCCTGGCTGTGTCTAATACACCCTTAAATCAATTATTTAAAGAACTCTGTTAACCCTCAATAATTTATAATGTCCTCACAGGCAGCAAGTGTCCAGTAAAAAATATTTTGATGGGTATAAAATCTGCAAAGTGTAATGGCATGACAACGTGCCATTGTTTTTTTGTTGATTCAGAATTTTATTTTCTACCTCTTCTTGCTGTATTCAATAAAAATTTAAGCCAGCTTGTGAAAAGCTCAGAGGGGAGTAAAAAATAAATAAATAAATAAAAATTAAGGCTTGAAGAATTTAGAGCTGGCATTCGTGACTACAACAATTGTCAGTTATTGTGAAGTTTTTCTCTTAGGTCTGATGCATTCTGGATGCATGCACTCAGCAGATGAAAAAACTTGTCYTTTTCATTTGGGAATGAAATGTGAGTCAGTTCTCTGCACACTTAATTCAAATTAATTCAGTCTTCCAAAACCTGTCATACTGGTCATCRCTAACTAGTATATGGTGAGAGAGCTCTTTTTCTCCTTTCCTACTTACTCTTTTCTGTTCCTATTGCCCATCMACCACACAAACAGTTTTACATAAGACCACACCTTCTGGTATGATTCCTCTCCAGATTCACCAGGTTGTGGTTACACCTCCATCACCCATCAAACCTGTTGGTACCTTGCTGTTCCCTAAAGGGCAGAGTGGTTTTCCATCTATTTATTTTATCCTACCAACAAAGCTGAGTCTCAGAGCAGCTTGACCAGCAGCATCTATGGGGGAGCATTACCATCCTCATCTGAGATGCTGAGAAAGAGTCGCTGCCAAGAGGCAGAGCCCTCTGCGTGGAATGGAAGGATTGAGTTGCCTGTGGTGGGGGGCAGCTCAGCCCTGCCATTGGGGGAGCTGGGCAGTCAGAAACTGATTTGTTGCCAAAATAAATGTGCCATTGTGCTACTTGTATAGTTCACCAGAGCTTTGTCTGCCTAAAGGAAACGCTGAGACTCTTCTGGAAGTCAGCACAGGCCTACAATGGTGTAATAGGCCATGTCATGGAATCATGGAATCTGCTTGGAAAACACTCTTGAGTTCAGCTGTTAACCCAATATTGCCAGCCTAACATGTCAAGTGATTGTGCCCACACCCTTTTGACATCTCCAGGTCTATTAGGCGTGTAGTAAAAGGCTAAAGAAAAGAACTTACTGCTTAATGTTCAGTTTCTTCTGCATCAAATGTGTCTGTTTCACTTCTGCTTTTTCTGTTACAGCAGGAGACTCATACTTAATTGCAACAGTCCCTCCTCTTTTATCTCGTCCAGASGTCTTTTATTAAAAAATATGAAGGATGTTTTTATATTGAATCTGTCCTATTGAACATAATTAATGGACAGATAAGTTTGAAAGCGAGGGATTTTTCCACTCTAGTTTTCTGATGGGGTATGCAGCAAAATTGTCCTGCATTTAGAAGTTAATCTTGTTCTTTCACCATTCTTACCTTCTCTGGGGAAGAAGTTTTCCAGGTGTGAGTTTCCTAGTTCTCTGACAAGTCTATGGGCATGACAGCCATGGTCTGACTGCACAAGACCTYGAACACAGGCCTTGCTTTTCTGTTTTGTGTTATTTAATGCCTATCATGACAGATTTCTTGCATTATAATAAAATATAAATGATAATAATAAAGTATGAAGATTATTTCCTAAGTAAATCAGCAAGCAGTCAGTTCTAATACTATACTGCTATTTGTTTAACTTGTTCTGTGTAGATAAAACCACAGGAGCTCTTTTTTTCATATTAAAGGTGACTTATCTATAAAGCAAATAAGATGGGCACCAGCTGCCCAGATTGCTCTCTAATGCTGTTCAAATAGTGAGCTTTGTGTTTCCAGGAGAAAATCCTTCCTTTTTAAGTCTATAAATGGCAGCATAAGTTCATTTAGGTGCACAATAAATGTTCTGCTTAGGAAAAAAAAATTGTTCAAATTACTGAATAGGATAAACAGAGTATTTTTCATCAAACACCACTAACATGGGTCTTGCTATTAGAAAAGTGCTCATTTGGGGTTTCAGATCATGAAGGTGTCGATGAAACAGGAGACTGTAAAGGGCCCAGGAATGTATCTGAGCATTACTCACATTTTGTATGAGGCATAAGCCCCTATGTTCTTATCCTGTGACCCATGTAAGAGTTCTGGAAAGCCCTTCTAGCTTCATGGAGAACACAGTGGCCCAAGCAAGTGCAAAAGGAGAAGTTTTGCAACAGGACTTTTAAAATGTTGGGGCTTTCAAGGCGTACAGGGATATCCTGGGAAGTTCACTCTCAGTTAGGTATTGTGCTACTTTAGCCTTATGGGCCATACAGACAGATACCAAATTCTAGTTTTTCTCAATCAAAAAACYGTTCCTTTTCCTTTCTAGACTACTGAATCTTTCTCTTTCTTGCCCCTTTCTTGCTCTTTCTTGTCCACTCCCCAAGCTAAGCAATAGGAGCAGATGAAATGCTGACAGAATGTCCATTGCAGAGGGCAATTTCCACTGATGGATGATATGTCTATAACAGGGGGATCATCATTCTCACTTCTGTCTTTGAAATACATTAGTAACTATTAGTCAGTGTTATCACTGGACTTGYCTTTGCAGCAGCTGCACTACTCTGACTGCTCCACTTTGTCACTGTCTTTGCCCTTTTGCTTGCCCAGTATTTGACTTTATGGACATTGACCTGCCTTGGCCTCCCTCTTATTGGTATAAATTATGCTATTCTAATCCTCTGGCTTCTTTTCTCACTTCTACCACTTTTGTTCTTTTTYAATTTAACATATTTCAATTCATCCAGGCACTTTTGGGTAGCCTGAATCCACTCTGTATATTGAGTGCATTCAGACTGTAAGGGAGCTGAAACCCAAATTCTGAATCTTCTGGCTCTTCATGTTAGATGCTGAGTATCCCTTTACCACCCTTGATGTGGTTGTCTGTTTCTTCCTAGAGGGCTCTTTGCTTTTTTACAATATGAAATGGTAATCAATAAGGAAGGAAAAAGGAGCTAAACAGATGTGGTAAAAAAGCGATCATCCAAATATCTGAAATGAAAGCATTCAAAATCATCAGCTGTGTTCACTGGTTTCACTAGGCTTATATAAAAGGCATGCAATATATAATACTCTAGACTCTCATAAARTGGGAATGACTGGGATCAGGTATTTAATAATGTCAGGTTCCTTAAAGTTTAGTRCCTAGAACTTAGGTGTACATGAAAACCTTTTTCCCACCTCAACCAATAATAAAGACATAATCATACAAAAAATGAAAGGTAAAATGAAATTGCATTTCAAAGAAATATTGGTGATGATGGCAAAAAAATGGTTCTTAGAAAGCTCAGGGCATAAAATTCAACAGGAATCAGGATCTTCTCCTCCCCTCCTCGTCCTTGAGGCTTTTGTGTTCCAGAAGCTGTGGAATAGAAGCAGTAGAAGTTGTACCAAAAGGATGCAAGATGCTTGAAGCTCCCAACTCTCTTTGGGTTTGTCTGTTGCCTGCGCTCKTAAGTAAATAGCCCGGCCACAAAGAAATAATCTTGGAGAGGGCACAAGTTCCCGAGCATTTGCCAATCAGCCTTTCAGTGTGGAGCACAGATTAAGCAACCACAATAGAGAGGGAACCTGGTGAAATTGATCATTCAGCTTGGGAGAAATCAGAATTAGCTTTCCTGTAAAGCAGCTCCACAGGAATGCAGCTTCTGAGCCTCCCTGAGACCCTGACAGATCTCCTGGAATCTGGTTTACTTGTTCTTTTGAGATTCAGCTCTTGTCTACTGCATTATGAGCACGGGATCTGTGAGTCCAGGGTGCTGACAGGCAGGGTTTGAAGGGTACATTTTTGTGTCGTTACCACACAAAGGCTTGGTCCAGTTGCCTCTTCCCAGGGGTAGCCCCAGACTGTGCAGTGATCAGCAAGGCAGGAAACCACCAAGGGAACCAACAGAGAGTCCACTTGTAGCTTCTTACCTTCCCAAATCTTTCCTAGGTGTTCTGCATGTTCCTCAGCCTGTATTTGTAATTGTACTGGCTGCAATAAGAAAATACACTGACTCTCATTCCTGCACCAGTTACTCCCTTTGGTCCTGCTGGAATAAAACATTATTTCCTGCAAAGTCGCTTACACTTGCTGCTAACTTTATTGTAATGAACACTGACCTTTTAAACCACTAAGCCTATAGAAGGCTAAATTATAGAGTTTACCTCCCTAGATGCTCCTTAGCTGTCATAATGAAGGAAGTTTACAGTGGGAAAGTGAATGAAGCAAGCGTGTTTCTAACCATATGGTAATTATCTGCTATCCGTGCCAAAGACATAAAGTGTTGTTTACTTGATGTGAAAAGAGCATCTGAGAAAGGATTCCCTGGAGAGGGAGTGAGGGAGATTTGGCACAGTGGCTGCTCTTCAGATGGCTTGTAATAGACCCTATAAATTTGGAATATGCTATTGTTAATCAGTGGGGATTGGAGTTGCTTGGCACATAATTTTTTAGTTTTAAGGGGCAGGTAGGTGTCTTGCTGAGCAGATTTTTTTTTTTTTAACTGTAATGGAATTATGCAAACATATAATTGTTCATTGAGCTTTGAAAGTAAGAATAAAGAAAAAAAAAAGTGTAAAATTACATCCTTAGCTCTTTGCTGTCAGTAGCACATTAAATAAGAAGGAAAAGTTACTCTTGGAGTAGAGACCAATAAGATACAGGCTGTGTTCACACTCCTAAAAAGTGTAATTTAGTTTGAATTCTCTTTTCCTGCTTCCAGTACCAAAGCATTATATTACTTGCTTATTAAAAGAAAAGGGGGGTGAGGGGCAGGGAGGAGAAGGGAGAATCTGTCCTAACTGCAGGCACACATGATTGCAAATCATTAAATTTTTAGTACATTAAGTTACCCAGAATAACTGCCATGGTTCATTTGCACAAATGTACTTAGACTGCTTTAGCACTTTAATACTAGAAAAATCAGTTGTGAAAATGCARCCAAATCATTTGCACTATAGTGGCTGAGTCAGATGCACACTTAGAATCCCCTAAATCTGCCCTGAAGGGCACAGACTCAGCCTCAGACATGTGAAATTTTTTTTTTTTCTTTTTGAAAATTGATGTGCTAAGTGCCAGAAAAGGAACTTTTATTTCATTATTTTATTTTTTTATTTATGGTATTCAGCTATAGTCATAAAACCAAACATTTTTTTCCGTGCTGTGGGGCAAAAATCACTACATGGTTAATGCTTATTTTTTATGAAATTTCCTTTGTATTCTGAATATTTCAGAAAATTTCCAGGCTAAGCATACCAAATTCAAACAGTGAGACCTTCAGATGGAGATTTCAGAGAGGTAAAATGAGAAGCTGAGTTGTATAGATGGAATGAGCTCAGAAATAATGATATAGGAAATATAAAGAAACAGAATAAATCATAGAATATTCAGAAAATTATATGAAGAAACTGGAGATGAGATCCTCAGAGTGTGATCCTTGGAGAAGAAATGAATGAGCTGGACAAGAAGGGTTTAAGAGCAGAAATCTGGGAAAGCTRTGGGAAGGCAGGATCATATAACCTGCAGGTCCAAAGGCAGCAACACGGAAAAACACAGCCAAAATAAAAAAAACCTTTTCCAGGCAATGCTGTCCCTCAGCAACTCTTGAAGATGTAGGTTGTTTGCCTTAAAGCCCTTCCTTGTAYGAGAAGTCCTTTGATATCTGTCAGACTTCCAGTTGTGTTAGTCACTTGAGTAGGTATTTCAAGGAGCAAGTCCTTAAGGTATAAATTTTTCATGGCAATTTTTCAAACCAGGCTCTAGAGCCCAGTGCACATTTATGGTACCATTTAAATGAAAAACAATAATATATGATACAGCCTGAATATTATACTTAATGAGCTATATTTTCTTTTAAAATAAGGTTACTGACTATAACCAGAACATTATGCTGCCATAAATTTCATGAGACTTTTTTCTAAACACCTCAGTCTATAAAAGTCAATGACTCACAGAGTAGACATAATCTAAGGGAAACTTTGACCTTTTGCATAATAAGAAGCCTTCCAGCCTGTCGTGTCAATGCTCTGATTCCTCTGAGCGTGCTCTGAAAGCATCAGTAAAATAACAGCTACGGCAATTTCCATCTGGAACTTGCATTTTAATAATTCTGTAATTATGTTTCAGCAGTAATCTCCTTTGTGCAATTCCTTTTTTTTTGCATTGTTACTCAGTGGCCCGCATGATTATTCACCCCTTAACCCACAGCAGTTCACCTCGTTGGATTTGAGGAAGCAGGTTGCAAACCATATGATGGAGATGCTGTTGTTTCTTATGGTAGTCAGAACAAACAGGATGTCTTTACCTAGAAGTGAAAAAACCTATTTCGCTGATAAACCTGGTTGTAGGTTATTTAAAGCTCACAATATTCAAAACCTCCTGGTTCTCCCTGCACATCAAACCCCTTCAGTTTTACACAGCTTCCATTCACAGCATTTTCAATCAGGTACACAAACTGAGCTCAGATAACAATTCTTTTTACTTGGAAAGAAAGATGAAATGTACTTTTACCTATGAATTATCCCTCATCCCTTTGCTCATGTCCAGGYTTTACTTGATACTTGCAAGAATACAATGCCTGTCCTTACTTCTCAAGTTGTTAATTTTTATTCTTCTATGTTTTCCATACTGTAGAGTTTGTTCTGCTCTCAGGTGAAAACAATGTACGTGGACTTACTTCACAGAAGCAGCTTTGGGGGTTTGATGTCTGTGGACATGTTTATGTGATGGAAAAAGCCACCTCTGATTCCGCTGGCAGTAATGGTGGCAGAGGATCTGTGCTGCTTTGCCAAATGATTTTGYCCTTTGCCTTTCCTGATCTCAACAGTCATAAGCCAAGACTCCTCTGATATAAACACTGGTAAAATCAACTTTCATTTAGCAACAAGGCATTCCACAGGAGCTGAAAATGAATTTCTGTGACTATTTTTGTTGAAGTCCTTGGGTCTCTTGATAATGTTTTGTGGGACCAAACTGAATGCTCCTCTAAAAGGTCAGGCAAGCAGCTTCCTATGTCCTTCGTCCTGCTTTGATAAACATTTTACTTATCAGGGATCTGCAAAGGATCTGATCAAAAGGCTATTAAATAAATAAGCTATGCAAAAATGTGACTTGAACCCTCAAAATTACTTAGCAATCTATGATAGTTCTATGAGTTGGTAGGTGGGGAAAAAAGGTAAAGGATGAGCAAAGAAGGAGAAAGAAAGGAATTTAAAAATAGCTAAGTGGATTATTTTGAATAATTACTCCCCAGAAAAAAGAATCAGTTTATTGTTTTGGCTACATTTCCTTGTTTTTCAAAAGAACCTATATTTGTACTAAACTTTTCTTCCCATACTGGGTTGCATGTTTTACTGTATTCATGGTTGTGTCCTTTCGTCAGCAAACAATTGTTTTTAAAAGCAATAATGTTCTTCTTTTCTRTAGAAAGGACACAAAAAACCCATTGTGAATATTTTTTTCTTCTGACTTATCTACTAAACCCATCATGGAACTGAGCACAGTTCTACACAGAATCTTGTGGGTTCCAGCATGTCATCTCTTTTCTRTTTGAGTGGAAGAAAAGACATGAACTGGAAAACTCCATGAGGAGGGAATGGAGACCTCAGGTAGCCTTTCTACTTGTTATGTACTCAAATATCTGCATTTAGTTCACTGCAGATAAGCTGTGAGCTCCAACCAGCAAACAACTGGTGAGGTCCATCAGCCTTCATGGCCTTGGCAGCTCTTGAAGTGACTTGAGATTGGGTTAAGCACTGTCCTTTCTTGCGTCTTGTGGTGGTTTGAGGTTGATAGAATAAAGTGAGTAACTGAGAGCARGGTTTATTACCTGTCCTAATTCTAAGATGTTGACCCTGAAGCCCTGGAAAAGCCTTGTCAGGTGTGTTGTGGGACAGCAGGAGACTCATCAGGCTGTGTAACACTGGAGGTGTGACCTGCAACAGGACTTACAGACTGCTCTCCTTTTGCCTATCTAGGCAAGAAGTGCCTCACCTGGGCTTTGAGCTTCATTCATCTGTATTCTGCGTGTTGCTCTCCTGTGTTSTTTATTCATATTTTCTGATTTATTTGGTATTTTATGTTTACTGACCCTCACTGTTTCACTKGAAGCCTTTTTCTTAGCTTTTGATTTCAGTCTATTACTTGTTTCTTATCCGCAGTCCAAAATTCAAGGTAGTMTTTCACTCCGTGGTTGCATACAGTCAAACACAAATGCCTGATTTCATGCATATTTCTAGTCCCTTTAAATTCACTGCTACTTTCACTTTAATWCCAATGAAACTGATGTGCAAAGTGCCTGCTTAAAGTTAAGCATCTGATTGATTGCAAAAAGAGGAAATTTAGCAGTAGGACTATTCAGTTATGTAAGAATTACTGTATTGTCTGTTCTTTTTATTTTATAATGTTCTCAAAGAAATCATTTCTTTCTCTTATCATTAACAGACTAACAACAGAAATATTTTATTTTACCTTTCCCCATATGCTCCTCACCACTGCTTTTTCTAGTTTATTCATGAAAATTATTTTGACYTCTAAATGATGATGTACACAGGTTAGTAACATTTATCTTTTAAAGTTCTAACCTTCAGGTTTTGTACAGAACATCAAATAGGAAGGTGAAGAATGAATACAAAATGTTTAATTCTGCTTTCCRTGCAGAGGATTCAGGAAATTGGCAAAAAATAATTGCAGGGGGTTTTATTTTATGCTTCAAGTGAATAAGCCTGACTTTGTGATGTTTGTGCTCTTCCTGTATAAAGACCAAGTGACTGAAAATACTGGATGAATTGATGGGGATTTATTTTGCAGTAGTACAAGTCTAGTGTGTTTTTTGAATGTGAATGTGATCTCGTTGGCAGGGTTTGCACACAGATGTGTGGCATTAACACAGTGGATAATTGGATATTGCAAATGAATTATCTAAATGTGGTGACTAACAGGATAATGTCCCTAGCTGATGTATTCAATGCTCCTTTAACATTAAGATGCAAAAAAAAAAAAGTTATAAGAATAAATGTGCCTCTTTACATTTGATTTTTCTAATCAATAACAGACTAAATTTTCATGATGTAATAAACTATATTTATGTGTACACATATATTCTTATATGTAGAATATATCCTCACAGCAATATCCATGTGTGTATTCAGAGAAATACGTTAATAATATCTATATGCTGGTTTAGTAGATATATATTTTATATATATATATATATATATATATATATATGAAAATAAAAGATTTTACCAGACGGCCTCAGCACATTGAGAAAAAAGTTGATTGTATGTCACAATGACAGAGAAACTCCTGCTACATCTTTAAGACTTATGAGGACAATGTTCAGACAAATAAATAAAAAAGCCAAAACAAGAGATGCAGCTATTAGGGGCATTATCAGAGATAGAGATCAGTCAGGAAAGATGCACTGATCTTACCAGTTAAAAATCTAAACATGRTCTTTTTCTTACACTTTTTAAATATTTAATAACCTTATTTATGTTTAGTCATATTATGTAGTGGTCTGCCTTCATCAGTGCTGTCCCTTGTTTCATCCAAAAATACACTTTCAATTTTTACTGTAAAATAACGATGTCTACTGTAGTTGTTAGTTTTCCAAGCTTTATTTCCTTCCCAGTGAAATTAAATAAAATATCATGGTGACTTACCCTTTTAGTCCTACTGAAAACAAAATCACTTTTCTCTCTGAATCTTTATAGGTAAAAGGTATTAATTTTATTTCCTAAATGAGCCAAAGTTTCTAAAATCATGATTACAATCTGCAAAAATGGTTAAATCATAGCATAGCATTATTCATATAGTGTGACCAGCATCCTATTTCTTGTCTAATGTGCCTGCAATGATTATTTCTTGTTATTATTCTGAGGGATGTTTTAGGTGTCAGATATCCTACAATACTTGTAATATTTTCTTTGAAATTTAGTTCTGGAACTTGCTRTTTATCTCTGTAGGTAAAAAAATTGCTGGGTCTTCATTATCCAAATGTAAAATTACTTTTCTTGTCACTATTATTGTCAACTGAATTAATTTGTTTCCTAAAGTATATGACTGTGCTGCTGCTACCTTAAAATATAGACATTCTGGGTAAAACTTAAGACACATTTCCCTATAATATGTATTTTTAGAAGTAGCTACGCAACACATTCAGTGATTTCATTTCAAGCGTCAGAGTTTAGTTTATTTAAGCTAAGAAATAAATTGTATATTACCTTGATCTTCTGTTGTTTGTGCTTTTAATGTAATTTTGAGGGGCTATTTAGTGTGGAATTTTAGATCATAACAGCGTCATCTGTGATATCAAATTAAATTCTCCTTCACTTTTTTATGGATTAAAATAGTGTTTTAAAAAAATGCTTTTCAAGTTTGCTTGCGAGGCTATGCTTCAAATATAAAATCAGAAAAATAGATAACTTGCATTTCTATCATCTTGAAAATTATGCACAATACTGGGCATGAAGGTCACAGCATTTTTAACTATTTGAATTCATAAGATGTTCAAAGCAGACTAAATCCATCAAAGGACTCGCTTCTGGCTGACTTATGTACACCAGATGGATGTACATGCTGTTACATTAATTTTAATGGRTTTGCCTTAAAAGGTGTGTGTTTAGGTGTGCCAAAGAGCTAACATTTGTATGCAGTGGGGAAAGAATAATATTTTACTCCTAGGGTGTCGTGGTTTAACCCCAAGCCCCACACAGCCACTCACTCCCACACCAGGAGGACTGGGAAGAGAATCAGCAGGATAAAGGCTGGAAAACTCYTGGGTTGAGACAGTTTAATAGGGGAAGCAAAAGCCAAATACAGGGAAAGCAAAACAGGAATTCATTCMGTGCTTCCCATGTGCAGGAATTCCCATGTTCAGCCMTTCCCAGGAGAGCAGGGCCCCATCACACATCGCAGTGACTGGGGAAGACAATCTCCATCACTCCAAAYCTCCCCCCTCTCCTCCTTCTTTCCCCCACTTTGTCACACCTGTCTGTATGTCTGGAATGTCCCTTTGGTGGGTTGGGGTCGCCTGTCCTGGCTCTGTCTCCTCCCACCCTCCCAGGCCCCCCCAGCCTCCCGGCCCCTGTGGGGGARTGAAAAGCAGAGAAGGCCTTGGCTYAGTGTGAGCYCTGCTCAGCAATAACAAAAACRTCTCTGTGTCATCAACCCCTGTTCAGCACAAATCCAAAACACAGCCCCACACCAGTTCCTGTAAGATTAACTCTACCCCAGCCAAAACTTCTCCTCTTAACTCCCACAAGGAGTGGGAAGGGAAGGGGGGAAGGGAAAGAAGGGTAAGAGGAGAAGGCAGAAAGAGTAATGAAAACCTGCCAAGCACAAGAGGGGTTTTTTAAGGCATGTGGGGCTGTAAGAAATCCTGTGTTATGGGAACCATCTTTTTTGTAARAAGTAGAATTTTCCAAAACWGCTTTCCTTAGAGATTTTGAACACRAAGTTAGTTAGTAACTGACTTAAGACAATGGCTGCATCCCTGCAAGTCARTGAAGGAAGTTTCTGACAGTACATGTATATGGTGCATGGTTTAAAATGGAGATTTAAGACATGACATAAAAAAATTATTTTGCTTATTCCAGAGTGGATAAGGTTATTATTAAGTATGTATTTTTACTGCTTACACAGTTAGCAATTACTAATGCTGATTCCATAAATAACCAAATTTTGTACTTCTCTTTGATATGAAAGTCAAATGACCTTTACAAAACTAAAATAAAAACTATAGCTGAACTCTAACCACAAAAAATATGGGATGCAGGTCACTACTGCTTCCTATTTMCAACAGGATTACAGGTAGAGCACACAGAACATTTAGAAAAATGCCGGGACACCTTTGTCCAGCCTGAGATTCATGACAACAAGATTTGAATGTGTGAGTTGTGAAGCAGCAATTTCTGTGGGCATCCTACTTCTCCTGTACCAGCTCTCCCCACCTCTGTACTGTAAAGCCTTTGATTTTGCACTTTATTTTATGAAGAGGAGTCTCTTTTTGAGGAAAAGTACAACGACCAGAATCATTGCCATAATATAATATTTGTGAAAATATGCTGAGTTTTGAAATGGACAGCATAATCTGATGTATAGACATGTARGTGAGGATCTGATTTACGCTCATTTCTGATTTAGTTGTAAACTGGTTTTGAATATTTTTTTCCTTTTGCCCCTCTCTCCTTGAGTCTACCCTGATTTTACCAT
This sequence comes from Cardinalis cardinalis, assembly GCA_014549065.1. Lineage (NCBI taxonomy): Eukaryota > Metazoa > Chordata > Aves > Passeriformes > Cardinalidae > Cardinalis > Cardinalis cardinalis. The sequence goes on from JACDOX010000020.1 coordinate 4,133,013, forward strand.
TACCTGCATGAGTAAAGGACTAGCTTTGTTTTTGTCTTTGTACTCATCCTCTGTACTTCAGACTCTGTCTGAAGCTCTTAGATGAAGCCATAATTGTAAAACGATAAAAAATGCCTTATAAAACTTAATGGGAAATGAAAACATGTTTTAGTGTTGGATTGGAAAGGGGAATAAGAATTTCAGGAAGCAAAACCTGATCAGAGTGATAGAATTTCATCTTCATTTATACCTGACCCTTTCATCACCACCAGCAAGTTAAAAACAGTCTTAATATTAACTTAGCTGCAACTTTATAACATGCTTTGAGAGCTTTGCAGACTCAGAAACACATAAGAGACCTACTGAYGAATTTTATCCATAAAGTGTCAGATCCTTCAAAATGTGCTTAAACASGAAAGGGAAGCAGTGTTTTATTGTAAAGTACAGGTCCACCAACAAGGGAAGGAATGATGCATCTGACTCCATCTTATCAGAAGGCTAATTTATTACTTTATTATACTATATTATATTAAAGAATACTATACTATACTATAGAATACAGAAGAGATACTTACTCAATGCTAAAAAGATAATGAAAACTCSTGACTCCAGAGTCTTGACACAGCTTGGCCCTAATTGGCCAATGAGTCAAAGCAACTCCAATGAAATACTCACCTTTGGGGAAACAATCTCCAAACACATTCCAGATGAGCACAACACAGGAGAAGCAAATGAAATAAGAATTGTTTTCCTTTTCTCTGAGGCCTCTCTCGCTGCCTTTCAGCTTCCCAGGAGAAAAGCCCCGGGTGAAGGAATTTTTTCAGAGAATGTGAAGGCCACAGTGCTGTATGCTGGAAATGTCACCAGAAATGAGAACCATTAGCCGAACATCACGACACAGGTTTGGGAGCAGAGATGGAAATTGCAGCCACACTGCCAAGGATGATCTTTAAAGGGAGTTCCTGTGTTCAGGAAAGGCACATAGATGTGAAGTCTATCTTTGTGGAGATGAACAGGAAGGAGTATTACAGTTAGCCATGAGGCAGCAATTTATATTATGCATCTGAGGATCCTGCAATCAGCAGCAGGATCCTCAGAGGATGTATTTCTTAAACTCTGGAGAAGCTGAGTTCTTTCCTGAGATGTGTATCTTCATCCAAACTTTGTTGAGAGCAATCCACRTTCTCACAGAGGAAATGGCAACCAGTTACCTAGATTCCCCTGCTTATCCAAAGGAAAAAAAAAAAGAGCTGTTGTTAGCCATTAGAAGTAGTCTGCAGTTCCCTGTAAAATATACAAATGTAAAACCACAATCTTTAATGCCATCTGACTTTGAGGAATTGAGCAGCCGCTTTCTAAAGCTTTGTAGTTCTTTGAGCTGAATGGTGTTCTGGAAGACAGCAGTTTGGAAACACTGATGTTTGTTAGTAATATTTACTAGCCTGTAAACTACATAAGTTCATCATGTGTCTGATCAATGTAAATATTTGAGGAAAAAAAAGTTAACTGACTTTCAGCTCTATAGCTCTTGCCAAAGGAAGTCAATAGATAGGAATAATTTGACTTGGTCCTTGATTTTTTTTTTCTAGTTGATCAGTGCAATTAAGTCTGTCTAAAATAGCCTTAGAAGGATGAAGAAGATTTGCTCTCTACGGTGTGAGAAAATGCAGGAAAATTTAAAAAAAAAAAATCTGTAAAGACTATTCATTTTAATCATCATAAACAAGGGAGGAGATATTATATATATCTTAACATGGTTCAATCAACTTCTTGTCTGATGCTAGTAAAGGCAGGATTCTAAGTCTGATAGGCAGAAGAAACCCTAGGGCTAGCCACTAAAGATGGCCATTATCATTTATTAAACAGGTGTTGAAATGAATTGGTCTTTTATCGTAATGCAGATTTACAGTGCATTAGGCAATCCATTTTTCAATTTAGTGCCCTGCCTCTGATAAATTAACAGATGTCGATTGATTTTTTTCCTTCAGTCCCCCTGTTTACACCTGACAGCCAATGCTTTATAGCTGAGCAGTTATTTGAAGTTATAAACATTATAATTAGCAATTTTTTAATTAGGCTGACAATTAACAAGAGATTTGCAAAGCTGCTAATTTGACATGTCATACTCTCCACAGTGTTTATGTTAACCACTACTTGAGTGAATTCAATTGAACAGAACTACGGTGTCTGAAAAATCAATCTCAGAAGAACCCTTTTCCCCACTTGGGTAACATTATGGCACTTCAGGCACAGAAGTGGGACTTCAATGAAATTTTACAATGTGACAATTCCAATACTTGAAGTTTAAACAACGTGCCCATGTTAGCTCAGAGACGCAATTAAATGTGATGTGCCAAACACATGCATGGTCTGGGCTCTCATGGTATTGTTAAGGTTTAAGGGTTTTGTTTTTTAAGGACTAGGACCAAAAGAAAGCCARCAACTGTACAGCTCCAATCAACAGAGCCTCAGCCCAGAACATAACCTTAGCTCTTTGAGATGARCAAAGAAAAAAGAAAATGTGTCATTCTAGTGTCTGTGTGGTCACTGATGAAATCTGTGTAGCTTTTCCAGTAGCACTCTGCATATCCCATCCCATACAAACTGGGGTAGCATGTGAAAAGAAGTACTGCAGAGGTCCTGCTGAAGCAGGTGGGAGTTTGCTGGCTCTTTCCAGGAATCTGTCCTTCCTCACAGGTTGTACCAAATGGCCTTCTTTGTGACTGAATTTCCTGTGTGAGCGTTACCCACGGAATGTCACTGCCACTCCCAGCACAGAGAAGGATGGGTGGATGCAAGGCAGTGATGGGTTGGAGTGCTCAGCGAGAGAAGTGGGGCTTGGGTATGGAAAGAGACAGCTGCTAAGAAGTTGCCTGACAACACCAGGGTGAAGATAAATCAGTGGGGCAGCCTGAGAAAACATGTTTCTGGTTKATTTGGGTTAAAAGGATGTGTTCTTAGGTAATTTCTGTGAAGATATTTAATCACATGCATTTTGTAAAGGAAACAAGGCCAGCTTTTAAATGCAAATGGACCTGATTTTGACTGAGAAAGCTCCCTGCCTCAAAGAACATGAGTATTTCTTTCTCTAACATAGGCATTTTCTTGATTTTATTTCACAGGGGCTTTTTTTCATCAAGTCATGTACTTTCATCAGATACTTGCTTCCTTTGTATTCTGTTTCTGAATTGTCTCATTCTTTCCACTGATGGCTCATCTGGTGGAAGAACCAGGAGCCCTTTACAACACAATAACAATAAAAAGAAAGAAAAAAGTGCAAGTTCTTGCATACCTTTTGAAAATCTCCCTTCCTTAATCCTCTGCAGCTATCCAAACACACCCCTTTTCCATGTGAGCCTTTCTTCTCTGAGGTGCTCACTTGTAATGGAGGCAAGACACATCCTAACTTGGTGAACTACCAGGAGGAAACAGAATGTGCACCCCTCCCCAAAATAGTCACACCCTGCTGAATTCCCCCAGGAGCTCAAAAGAAAATCTAGACACAAAGTTATTGAAATCTTGCATTCTAGTGATACTCCTATATATCTGTGATTTTAGTTCCTAAGAGGTGCAATAGAATGAATGAGGTGAGGGACTTACTCAGAATTTACTCCATTGCAATACTAATGTAAAGAAAATGGCCAGTTTAAGGAGTGATCTCAAKAAAAGTCTCAGGATTTGTGGTGACATGGTATTGCAATAATTTCATTTGAATGGTGAAGAATTTTACTACCTAGGAGTGYTTCATGAAGTCACCAAAGAACAGGTCCTTGGCTGGTACAGGATTTGCCTCTGAAATACCCTGTTTTCTCACACAGTTAATGACTGAATTTTTCATTTCCTTTCAGTGACTAAATAGACACAGTTTTAGGTTCACAACCTAATATGTTTTAAAACTTGTAAGTGTAAATACTGGTTTCTTTCTGCAGCAATTAGACAGTGTCTCAACCAAATGAGTTATAATTAAATATGTGAAGCTGTGGTGCTGGCATCTCACTATTTTTGAGCTCAAACAGTCCTAATTAGTTACATGAATAATATGATGCTGGAGATGAGGTATATGAGGAGTGTGTCTAATACTCGTTTGATGTAAAATCCTGGTTGCTCATTTCAAACAGTCTAACACTGCTGCCAAGGAGTGCTATTAATGGGTGAAGGATCCAATTTGTTTCCTGTGGTACCACCACCCACCCCCAAAGCAGCAATTCTCCTCTGAGAATGAGTCAAAAAAAGTATTTAATCACGACTGGCATTCACTGCTGAGCTCATCTTCCCTGCACTGATTGGGCAGGGAACAAGAGAAAGTTCTGGATTGTGAAGGTGTCCTTGGGAAACCAAGAATCAAGAAGAATTCAAGAAATGAATAGGCAGGGCCTTTCATAGGGAAATTTTTGAAATGGAAGAAGAGAGGGGAAGAAGTAGTTTAAAACCTCGAGTAAAGATTTCTAGATAGGATACATCAGGTCACAAGTGAGTCAAGAGGAGGAAAAGTAATTTCAGGAAAAAGTAGACRGGAGAAAGGATAAAGGTAAAGGGTACTTACCAAGGTGGTAGAAATAAGTTCTAGGAAGTATTTACAAAAAAAGAGAAGAGGTTGTCCCTCTGTGCCAGCATGAGAACTCTATTTGAGGAGATCTGGAGGCAGTCTGGGGCTCTGCMGGGGTGGTGCTGAGTCACTGACAGGCTCCAGCCCATCAAGGCAGCAAACCCCACAGGGTGAASCTGCACATCCTCAGGGAGAGCAAATCTTCGCTGCAGAGTTCAGTAAAATGATGCTCTGGGAGAGGTGTGGGAAGGRGTTTAACTCCTCAAAGCAAGCTGGTTGATGCCATTATAACCTTTTAAAACCCTTGCATGGTGTCAAGAAGGCCCTGTCCCATTAGGAAAAAGTAGACAAAGGAGGCACTCTGTTAATGAATATGCCAGAAAAAGACGTGATAAAAACTGTAATTGAGAAAACTATTTATTTTGAGCTGTTTGTTTAAGCACAGGAGGATTCCTAATGGAGCCATCAGACCTCACTCATTGGCTAATAGTTTAATTAGGCCCATCTGGTGGAGGCTGTGGAGAGAACTGTCCCAGCTCTCATATTGGCAGAGAGGTAATTTGTCATCCCGTGGCCCAGTGACTGGCACGTGGACATCTCTAAAGCCAAACAGAAGCTCAGCAATCTGTCTCACATGAGAATAGCTGAGAGCTATTGGAGGCATTTGTGTGGTTCACCTTGGCACACAGAGGAGAAATGAAACTATTGCACAGTATCCTTCAGATAACCTCAGCAGAGAAATGCAGGCAGAGCCCCTGAAAGCCAAGTCAATCTTGCCATTGTAAGCCAACACAAATACAAGGAACAGATTTTTTTTTTTTCTCAACATCCACTTCTCTGTGTCATCCTAATAAAACAGTAGGGTAAGAATGCTTTCTGTTTAGGAGCTTGTRTACTTCAGATACAAATTGCACTTCTAGTATGTCAAGAAAAAAGATAATTTCCCTTTTGAATAGGAGGAACTTGCCATTTTTAAGAAATCCTAGTTCTACAAAATGCTGTCCAGTGATGGAGCTGCAAATAAAGAAAAGCACTGCAGAGACTACCTACAACTGTAACCAGCCTGTAAGGTGAGTTGATAAAACTATGGGTTAATTCAGCTMGAAAAGGAAAAGAATTCAGAATGCTAACAGTAACTGCCTTAAAAGCTGAAATCAATATTTTCTTCTCAGTCWAGTGTTACTGTTGGTATTAGTGTTATGTTAAAACCACCACTTTAATATTTGAGAAACCATGGGACAAGARTCCAACAAAAGCTGTATCTCACTGTGCCTATCCACTAGTATTTATGTGGCACTTACTCCTAATCTATTACAACCCACTGCCCATTCCAAAACCCCAGAAGCACTTAATATGTGAAATATTTCACCAGATCTATTTTTACAGGCTCCTATCAGGTACCCTCTGCTGACCTGTGATCCCTCTCCAGGCTCTGGGTATCTATGAGYGGCACTGCCATCTAGCTGGTAGGAGTGGGGTAGATTGAGGTTCCCCTCCCCAGAAACCTTAGTTTAAAGCTCTGTTCACCACCTGGGCATGCCCACCACCTGAGATGCTTTTYCCATCAGCGCTGCTTAGATCCGGTTTCTCAAATCAAGTCTCATGGTCTCAGGAGCCAAACCCCTGGCTGTGGCACCAGTCCTGTAACCATTTCCTTAATCMCCAGATTTGACTGGCCTTTTCAAACCCTTTTCCTGTGACTAGGARGATTCATGAAAAATTACCTGGGCTCCAGAGTCCCTTCCTATTGCTCCATAGGCTCTTGATGCTTGCCAGACTGCTGCTGGCTGTATCAGCCCATATAAAACACTTGCAGTGGATAGCAGTCAGTGGATGGTGTGAGGCTTGGTAGTCTCAGGGWGGCACTCCTGGTACAAACCCCAGGTAAGGAATGTACCTCTCTGGAGAGGATGTCAGGGCAGCAGATGGGTGCCTCTGTACCCCTCAGAAGGGAGCTGCTTACCAGAGTCACCACCTGCCTTTTCTTAGTTGTGCTAATTGTTACACAGGGAGGAGATCCAGCCTCATTACTCAGCTCCAGCSTCTCTCCTGATGTGACAGGTCTTGACGCTTGCAGAGTCAATAACACCTGAAGAGTCTGAGTAGCCTCAGAGGAGGCATTATGGCTTTAAAAAATCTGTATGTCAGTAAACACCTATGCTTTGTGTATATCAGGTATTTATCTGTACCTTAAGAAGCAAAAAATTGAGACGATACAGAGTTTGAAAGGAACTATTTCAGAACTGAAAGCAGCTGAAGTGATTGTTCAAAGTAATCTCATGGGCAAACAGTCAGTTGTGATTTCCAAATATTAACTATTAGTATCTTTTAAATTATTTTTCTGTGTCTGATGGTATCACCATMATTTTCTCATTGTAAGGAGTTTTTTTATGGTATGATTTTTACATGGGCTAAACTTTGAAGAGCCAAAGTGCTGTGTTTGAATACCATAAATTGCTTGAGCAACCTGATCTAGAGAAAAATGTCCCTGCCCATGGCAAGAGGTTGGACTAGATGATCTTTGAAGGTCCCTYCCCACCCAAACCATTCTCTGATTCTGTGAAATTGAATTTTGCTGCACTTCTCACCTTGTCTGGATATACATGCCATTTCAGATGCACAGACATGCATTCATAGTTCATGGATGCTAATTTCTGTGTATAATTCTTACAATGAATAGACACATGATTTAAAATTCACACATGTGAATTCAGAGTCTCGGTCTGCAGTTTCAAACCTAGGAATTGATGCAGTTCACAAAAATTCTGCCAGTCTAGTTGCCCCTTTAATTAATTTTGCTTTGTATGCGAGTGCAAGCATCATTAGTTTGTATCATTTTTAGCAACATCTCTAAAGAATCAGCAAGTCAGTTTTGTGCTCAGCCTGATAAACTGTCAAGACAATTTTGCCAGCAAAGCTAACTCACACAGTGCAAATATTTACCAAGAGATTATCTAGTCTTAAAACAAAGTCACTAATCCAGGTTGTCTCTTCCAGACATAATTCTGAACATGTATATTGAGCGAGCTAAAAGCATAGTAACAAAAATGTTTTGCAATATAAGAGCTTTGTGATCATCTGCTGCCTTCAGCCAAATCTCTTCTGAAAGCTTGTCATGTTTCTGGCTGCATTGTGAATTCTGCWATGTTTACAGAAGTGGAGGAGGCAGTGGGTAAAGTAGAAATATTTTTCAGGTTTTATCTGCACTTGACTAGTATTAAGTGGTATTTTTGACTCCTGCTGATCAGATTTCTCCTCGCTCGTCTGTCTCACTTGTCAACGCCATGTGGAACAAGTGACAGTCTTGTTCTTTGTATTTGAGCTCAAGTGTCTAGATTTGAATTTGTTTTGGTACTTCTATGATAAAAATACTTCATAATAAATAAAATGGTACTAAAATTGCTCAGCCTTTTTGTACTGAAAAAGCACAGGGGTGCCTCATGTTGTTTGCAGAACTTGAAACAGAATTGGCCAGCCATGATTTTTGTGCTGGTAAAGATGACACATAGAAAGGAGGCCAGGAAAGTGAGAGCAGTCTGAAGCTGTGGCATGGAGCTCCATGAGCCACAACAGCCACATCTGGCTTGGATGGTGCAAGAGTAGCTTTCCAAGGAGGGGTTTTCCACAGGAACTGCACCCCTGAGTGAAAGAAGAGGCAAGCAGGGCAGACGCCCAAGACACAGAACAGCCTGGCTGCCCAAAAAAGTGGGGAATAGAGCAACTGCCCAAACCAGGCAATGAAAGGCAAAAAGGGCAGCAGGACCATAGACTGCTTTGCTGTGACGCAGAGCTAAGTACTGRATTACTTCAGGGAACCCCAAAGTACATTAAAAGGATATTTTTCTTATGAGGATTGAGAATAAAGGTATTAAAGGCTTCTTCACTCTTTTATGTTAGAAAAAGGCAATCCAACTGGAAAAGGCTCAAGCTATCAATTTATCTTTGTTGGAGACTGTATGGTTATTTATCTTTTTTAATTATGCTTCAAAAGAAAGATGGCACTGCAATAGATAACATTAGGCAACAGTAAAGGGAACAGCACAGAGAGTGACTTGTAATGTGTTCTCCTCACCCTCTTCGTTTTAACCTCCATAAAAGTGTGGGGTTTTCCATGTTTGAGGTATTGAAGATGGTGATATTTCTGGAAGCAAGTGAAACACAGCTGCTTGCTGATTAAGGGGATACAGGAGATGGCAGGATTACATTAGTATGATGCATGTGCTGCTACCCAGGGACCAGCAAGCTCCCAAATTTAGTGCCAGATACACACACACAGTTGCACCTGAGCACATCTAAAAATGTGGCCCTTTCACCAAAGCCTGAGCAGAGTTTACTAGYATGTGTGTACTAGTGAAGAAAAGAAAAAAACAAACAAAACAACAACAACAAAAAAAGGGCCAACAACAAAAAAACCAAAACCACAAAACATAAAATTCCTGCACGAAGATTGGGAAAGCCCTGATACTTCTTTGAAAAGAATTCAGGTAACTTTGAAGGTTCTTTTCCACTTTTAACTCTAAAGACGCCATCTAGGAAGGGCATGTGAGCTTCAGCATTTGTGTTGGTCCAGATTTTCTGCACATGAAAACACTTTCAGAAATAATAACTTTTACAGAGCTTCCTTTGAGACGTTTTCCCTTAGGACTCTTACGAAGAGATTTGCTTTCCAGAAGGTCAGCGGAATGGCATCTATCTGGAGTTCGCACCTTTCTTAATGTTTGACACAACTTGGGCAGTCAAATTCACTGCTCTTTAGTGTTGTTTAGTATTTGAAAGCAAATTGAAGGGAATTAGTTCAGATTTTTTCTTGTATAACTTGGGCCCTAAAGCTTTTTTGTAATCATGCTGGCAGTAATGTAACAATTTATCTTACAGACAAGTCTAACAGCAATGTCATAATTTCAAAAGCCAAACAGTCTTTCATATTTCTTTCAGCAGGAGAGAACTGTTGGGATTTTCATGTATGTTTTGCCTTTGTAAAAATAGAAGTTGGAGTGTGAAACATAGATCATCCTTCACACTCATTAGCATTTTAATGGCTTCTCAATTGTTAACAGATTTGATGTAGCTACTAGAAAGATAAGACTGRGTTGTGATTTACGTCTACACTTTCCAATCCAGTAGTAGTCAGTTATAATACATTTTACTAAATGTAATGTCAGGTCTCTGAAATAAATTTTCAACCCTTTTAAAAAAATAATAAAGACAATGACAAAGAAAAATGCCAATATGCCCCTCCAATGTCTTTGCAATAGACATAGTTCTGATTTGTTATTTTTGACGAGCACCAAAAAAATTCCCAACAGAAATAAATAATAATTAGTTTTATMATTTGAAAATTAGAGATGGTGAATTCTGCCTAATGTAACCTTATAGAATAATAGAATAAAGCAACATAAGCATTCACAGCAGAGTGATTTGCAGAACTTCTAATACAGAGAAGTTGAGAGTTCATTTTTCCCTGTATTTTCAATGTATGATTCTGTGTTTTTATCAAGAACATTACGGCTTGTTGAATCACAAACTCCCTTCTGCACATGTAGGATGTAGCTATTACAATTTGCACACATTTTGACTTCTCAGAAGCTATCAGCTCCAAAAAGGAGCTGTCAAACCTAAGGACACCATGGCATCATATTTAGAAATATTCTTAGTGTCAGGAGTTATTTGAGCTATCCAAATTAAACTACAGAGCACAAATGCACAAAGCCTGGCTGACAGACTCTTACCATCTGAACAYAGTCTGCTGTAGCCCCTTGAGTTGTTCATGGCCTGTCCCTCTTCCTTTGCCTTCTCTAAAGACAAGGGCTGAAGCGAGCCCCGAATTTAATACAGATTTTTAGGATCTAAACACTGTCAGTATGTATTTGACATGCCTCTGTGGTTGGAATCCTTTGGAACCCAGCACTCCTTGCCCAATAGTTCCATGTCCTTAGCATCAGAGGAGGCCAGAATCCAGAATATCACGAGGATCCATTACCAGAAGGTCCAACAGAAGATGTTTGGTTGGCAGGAGCATCGTTACTGACACAGCTGAAACAGAGTGAGGACTTCTGAATACACAAAAGACTCTGTTCTGAGGAGTCATTATATCAACCAAATATGTCAACTAACATTTTGGATTGGGGTTTTTCTTCATTTAGAATTTTCTGTTCTCTCTGCCATCTCCTTCCAGGCACCTGTCCATAGAGAGTATTGATGGGGAAGTAGGCACCACTGGCATTTTTCCATAGGATATTAATGTACTAACAATTCTGTTGTCTAAGATTTTGTCTGTACTAGCTGTGTTATGTCCTAGAAAGTCTCCAGCAGAAGTTGAACAAAACTCCTGTCYRGTCRGCTGTCTGTCTCTGCCAGACACACRTAGGATGGTTCTGGGGCAGCCCGCGCTTCAAAGGACGAGACTGGACTCTTCAGTTTTTCGATCTTCGGACTTGTTTATTATTTCTTATCTACAGAGTTTTTCTCTCTGCCCAGCCAGGATCTGACCAGCAAGGCAGCCAAGGGCACTCTGCCCACCCACGGGGCGGTCGGGTCTTTTTATAGTAAAAACTACGTACAGCATATTTACCTTTTATCCCCAATGCCTTTCACCTTTGTTAGTAAGTGCACCTTCACCATGAACCAATCCACAAGTGCCAACGTCACCACAGAAGATGGATGACAAGAAGAAGAAAGAAGAACCACGAGGCAGGCCCTGATCCCTCCATCTTGTCTCCCTGTACCAAAAGCCTAAAATCTACATTTCACCCTGTAAATATGTCATCCCTGCAYCTTTCAAACCCRAGTGATTCCCATGTCCCCACACACAGGTGGCACATCCCTAGAAGGGTCAAAATCAAGCCACCAGGTGCTTTTGGCAACATTCCAGGACCTCCGAGCCCCCCAAGGGTTCTCTCGGTAACTCTGAACATCTGAAGTGATGTGCTGATTTCCCACAAACTCCTACCTACATGGTTCATTTATTTCAGCAGTGGACTTGTAATAMAGCCCATAGAAATTTTCAATATTATTGTCTGTGCTGCTGGACTTTCTGTACTGAGGCAGAGTATTTGAATTTTCAGGTGTGTTACTTCAGTGTATCATGACTTTTGGTGGACTGGAGGGAAAACTGCTTTTTGATAGCTGTTTTTAAAAGAAAGAAAGTAATCTGAAAGGTTCCCTTTCATGACCTGTCCAGTAGGTTGATGATCTAATGGCTCTTTTGGATGTAAAGATCTGCTAATTTTTCTCCAACTAAGAGGGTGACCTGAATGCATTAGATGCAACTATCTGAGGATACCTTTTATGTACTCAAAAATCTGAAGATCATCAGGCTGGCAGTGGGGCAGGGGAGTGGGAATGCTGGGGTGGTGGAAAATTGGGGAAGGGGGTAAGAAATGAGCCAGGCAGTTTTTCTCAGGGCACAGCTTGAGATAAAATTTGCACAGCGTTGTTAGTAAGGGCCTTGAATGCACTTTTCATCACATGGCATATTAGATCTCTTCCTGTCAGAAAGTTAGATTCTAAAAATGTAAAATGTCTGTGGCAGAGATTTCCAGCTGCCAACAAAAGGCTCACTTTCATGAGGAAAATAATTTAAAATGCTTCTGAGTCATTGTGAAAAATAGAGGCCATGACTGTGTCTGCAAAATCCCATTGAGTCGAGACACCGAAGACAAGAAAAATTGCATTCATACCACTGTGATCATCATCTGTCCATTCAGCACAGTGCTCTCCAGGAAAAGACAAAGCTGGAGTGACAGCACAAGGAGCATCCTGTGCCTTTCTGTGTCACTGCTCCTGCTGACCTGTGGCACCGCATGGGAGTGGGCAGGCACAGGAGTGTGAGAAAGGAAATGGGGCTTCTTTTTCTTCCACTCTTTCCCTCATCCCTGAAGTCTTGATGTAAACTTGCTGTGATAGATGCAGGTGGCTAAAAATAGTGTGGATTTTCAGCACCATACTAGCAAGTGAATAATTTTTAGCTGTAAGCAGGTGCCAAGGATAGCAAAAACCTGATGGTAATGGCAGGTGAGGTACAATGATGGAGTGCAGCTTCCAGCCCACTAAATCAGTGGCAGGCTACTTGGCACATTTTCCAATGCTGCTGCAGCCAGAGAAAAGCCCTGGGGAAACTCTTCCTGCATTTAAAAATTATGCTTGAGAAACACTTGTTTTATCCTAGGAGTTTGATAATTTATCCTCACAGCGTGGGAACCCTGCAGTAACAAGTAAGAGTTTTTGTTATATTACTTGTTGCAGCTTCTGCTTCCTGGATTTTCAATTCTCTGCTTCTAGCTTAGAAAATATCACATGTATTTCTGCACAAGTGTAATTGTCTTCAGGCATGAAAGGTTAAAAATTACAGTTAGTGCTGGATAGAATCTTGGAGGAGGCTATCATCATCTGTTCAGGCTTTTCCTGTTTGTATTTCTTATACCACCAGTACTTATTTAGGAAGTTATTTGATACAATTACAGCAGATGGGACAGTTCTTTTGTACAGGCTTGTGCTGTGATTTTTGGACAAGTAGGAAATCCTCTATAAAAATTTACATTTTGAGACTGATGGATATAAATCCTATTATTATTATTTAATGTTCTAATGTCATAYTGGCTATTGCTAGGAGGAGTTTTCATCATCTGAAATGAAATCCTGATCTTTTGAAGTCAAATGGCAAAATTCCTGTTGACTTCCTGGGTAGGACAGATTTGACTCCAGAGCAGTGCAAGAGCTTAAGTGGTTTGCCACTAGCCAGATCCTTCAGCAGTGGAGTATTTTTATCAAGTCGACCTCATAATGGAGTTGCCTCAGAAAGTCTGCTTAGACTCCAGGAAGATGTGACTGAAATAAAGCAGGTGCCTTCCTAATTGGAAAGTGGGGGAGGCTGAGTTTTACAAGAAGTATTTAGTGCTAAATAAGGAATAGAATTGTTTCCCTGGGGAGCTTGAAATACTTTTAAAACTTTTATAGCTTCCTATTTCTCTGCCTCTCGTTCCCACTGCCAGATGGGAGCATTTCATGTCCCATTTCATGTATCCTCACCAGGCTTCCCACACTGGGGACCGTGGAGGGAGCAGCTGGGAAGCTCCTGCTATTTGAGGGGTGATGGCAGTGATGCTGCTCATGGGGGGCAAAGAGGCAGCACAGAACAGGGTGTCTTGTCCCTCCTGGGCTCAGTATTATTAATTATAAGAGAAATGGGGTGTGAATWGCATCCCTACTGCATCAATATCATCTAAGAGAAAAATTTTCTACCTAGCATGTTTGTTTGTCCCACCATCGCAAGAAGACCAGATTTTGGAGGATGCTTAGGTCCTTTCCTCTGGATAATGAATGCAGTCTATAGCCACACTCTCCTCATTATGCAAATAGTTAAGACAAATCTCCCTTCCCTCCATTTCTCTATTTAAATGTGCTTTAGTGAACTRAAGACCTGGTACCACTGCAAGGACTAGTATTAGATTGTTCACATCATTAGTTGAGATGAAATTGCAATTATACCATCYGCATTTGGTTGCACTTCATTCAAACCTTGTCATTGCCTGTGCCAAACTCAGCATCTTCTGGGCTGTTTCTTTGAACACCATTTGTCTGTGTTTCCAACCTATTCAAAGATGCCTCACTGCCTGTAATGGCTGCATTTAATTTCCTTTACTTACACATTGCTGATTTGCTGGGTCTTTATGTCAGATTTTCCGTTCCACATTATTAGTATTTAAACTTGCACCTTTTTAAAATTGGATGATAAATTAACCTCACATTGCTCTTTTTCCAAGCATTAGTCACTTGCTAGAAGCCCTGGAAATTAGCTAATTTTCTCTCATGCCTGACACTGGCAACCAGATATGGAAACCAACTTAATCAGCTGGCAGAGTTCASCATCCAGTGGTTGGCCCTGCTGCCCACACGTTGGGCTCAAAGCTGATGACCTGTGATCCCCTGGCAGCAGATTGGTGATAGGAGTAGCTCCCAGATAGCTGTTAAAGGGAGCCAYGTCCTGTGCTAGTGAGCTGAGCTGCTGTGAGCTGGAAGCAGCAGTTCCCACCTGTGCCCTTGCCATGGAATGTGGTGCCTCTCACACGGATGGTCGCAGGGCTGGGTGACACCTGACAGCCTGCATGGTGCTGRGCTCTCAGCTGCTCTTTAGTTGTTAACAGCAAAGTACTGCCTCTCATTCCCACTGCCAGATATCCCTCCAACGCCCTGCTTTGTGTACATTGGGACATTTCCAGTGGTACCTCCAGTTTTTATGGTTTTGTTTGGTGACATTCGCCTGTGGAGGGAGTCACTCTCCCTGCCCCGGCTGCATTTAGCAGCTGTGCTGGTGGCAGCTCCCCACTGTCATGTCCTCYCTCAGATCCCTTCTCAGGATTGGTGCAGGTTGCCAGGCACACCTGCCAGCCTGGTCCTGCTCTGTGCCTTGTCTCARTTCCCTCTGATGTGAGGGAGCTGGGGAGAGGTCACAAGTGATCATCTTTGGCTGCTAGAGGYGGCTCTGGTGCCCAGTGATGAGGCAGCTGGGTCATCCTCTCCCCCTGCTCATCTGCCTCATTTCTGATGTGTCCTTGCAGGGACAGCTAAGAGGCTCGGGGAGAGGATGCTGAGATGCTGCTGTAGGAAAAAAGAGGCACAGAACCAGCCCTTTGCTTTTTATTTATTTYATTTTGTGGCTGCAGCCACAAGAGCTATCTGCGTCTTTCCCCCATCTTCCAGAATAATTTGAGGGCAGCCTGTGACATGTTCTGCACCATTTCTGTCATCAGAAGTAGAACTTTTGATTGTTACTGCATCCAGGGTAAGGTTATGGCCATAGCAGATTACTAATAACATATAACACAGATCATTAAATTTGCATAAAATTGCACAGGGAGGACAACACAAAGTGGCTGCTTCAAACAAGATACATTAGAGAGAACAAAAGTCCAATTTATGYACATGCAGGAATTAGTTCCTCTGATTTTCTAAGTCTTTCATTTGTTTCCTTATTAGAGGACTATCCATTCAGTGCAAGGACTTTATTTTCTGYATATTTTAGGGCTTTATGTGTTGTGGAAGCTTAAGAAATAGCAATAACCATACAATAACACAAAGTTACAACATATGTGCACAKTATACAACACAAATCTTTTACTAAAGGGAAATGAAAGATGGCCAAAGTTAAATTATTGACCTGGGTCTCAGGAAAACTGAAAAAWTCCCTGAAGTTTATGTCATTCCTCAGCATTATCAGTTTCCCTAAAATACTGCCCCAAATATTTAAACTGTAAGCTTTGTGTGCTGTCTTATGGCATATATATTGYCAGTGCTTAGTTTGGCCAGCTGCAATCTTTTACAGGACCCCTAGATGCTACTAAAATTTAAATTACAAATCAGTAACCTCACAATATTTCCTGTCACATTCACCGGAGATCATCCTACTGAGGTTTGGAATGCCACAAATTGATTCGACAAGGTTTTAAATGTCTGCTTAAAGTGTCACARACAAAACTCACCAATTCACATGGTTTTAATAAAATGCATTCATTTTATTAAATAAAGTTACAGGTATTTTTAATTAAGAAATTAAAATAAAATTTTTAAAAAGTAGCTGGCATCTGTCTGCACTCAGATTTTAAATGCAAGGAGAAGTTAGGAGATGAGTACAGGACCCTGAGCTGTTTGTGTAGACCACTATTACATTTTCTTGTTAATTTGGATATATCTAAACAGCATTACTGGTTTTACAYGAATGCTTTGCCAACATGAATACTTAGAAAATTAGAGAATTTTCCAAAATGTTGGACTTATTGTTATTTTCTAAGTTAAATTGGTATTTTAAGCTGTTCAAGCTATTCAGTTGCAGTAGAGTGCATCATTCTTGCCATAATTTTTTTAGAAATCTGTTCATTTTTTTACATTCAATTTCAGGTTTAACATAGTCCTTTGAGGATGGTAATGCCAGCTAATGAGACTTATGAAGAGAGTCTTCTGGTGGCTCAAAGTGYCCATATAGCAAGGAGTGGAAAGCTAAGATTCCTTTATTCTATTTATGACCTGACTCCAAATGMTCCACACTGTTGGAGGGAAGGTAATTTAATGGCCATTATTACAATACAATCCTGCATCTTCTTTGAAGCTGTCAGCTTGAAAACCAGCTCCAGTCATGTGTGTTCATTTGAAACCYTTGCCTGGCTTTTTATCAAAGCAGGACTCAGAGATGATTCCTAAACAGCTTCCCTTTCCCACACACCCAAATTAACCATTTTTTCCTCATCTAACCAAAGGCAGAGATGCTTTAAGGTCCAGGCATATGTAGTAACTGTTGAAACATGGCATAAAGAAAGTGAACATACTAATTAGATTACTGAGGCACTTTGAAAGGAATTGCTCCCCTTATAAAGTGTGCAACATGGCTGGCAAATTAATTCAGTCATAAAATAAATTATTTAAACTAATAATAAATCATTAAGTTGGCATTTTAGTGAAGTGTCTCATTAAGAARCGGAAACATGGAAATTTGATGCATTTATGAAAGTACAAGACAATACTCAGGTTGTTTGTGGGGTGGCAGGTTTGGCTCCTCCTGTGCTGGAGTCAGAAGAGCAGAWTCTCAGCTGTGGGGTCGATTTGCTCTACAGGTGTCCTCCAGCCCAGTTCCTTCATCTGCTGACCTTGGTACCTGATAGATGGGCACATCACTCACAGCCTGGCTGCAGGGGGGGTTGGACTACTTGTAAAGCTTTTACAAGCTGCAAGGGAATTTGGTATCTGAMATAATTTCTTTGTGGAAGGACATAGGGGAATATTTTATGACCCTGTGCTTTTTTTATAAACTGAGCCTTCTGTGTGAGTTTAATCTGTCTGCCCTTCCCTGCTTCTCAGTTGTGRTGGGCACAATGCTGGTTCTGTCTGCTTGGAGCTGTTTCTCTTGGATAATGTTATGTTCTCTGTTGTGCTCTCCCTTGCTCCTTTGGGTCCACAGTGGCCAAGTACACCTAGAACATGGTTCTTGATGGCTTGGTGTCAGGAAATACAGGAATTTTTCATCAGTAGGAAAAAAATTTGAGAAAGACCGTGGCATAGATGAACTGTATTTTTTTCAAGGAACACGTACCATCCTGACATTACCCCAGCAAAATCCATCCAGTGCCTGAGGGAGYCAGAAAGTCACCCATGCCCAGGGATGAACCAGCTGGCAAGGAGGTTAGAAAAGATGACAACAGCTTGGGTGCAATAAGAGGGAAATAAAGACTTTGCCAGCTTCTGGATTTCTAATTTAAACTGTTAAGTCAAAAGGGAAGAGGAAACTTAAACAAAACAACGTGAAAATTAGGAAGGAATCCTCACAGTTTCTGTTGCTGTTCTCTTGGGCTTCTCTTTCACCTGAACGAAGGCACACAGGCCTTTCTACAGGTGGAATCCATACAGAAATCACCTTCCAGGCAATGCAGCAAAATCAGTGTATAACTCTGGCTCATTTGTTGATAGTTTCAGAGAGTAAGTAAGTGTCAGGAAGCCAGGGAACTTTTCTGTCATTGTGAAAGTCAGAGGAACAAGGCATCTCTATGGATTTGGACTTCAATTTCAAATCACCTTGAGCATAGCAAAGCACTACTGGATATGCTCTTTCTTTGTCATACTCAAGTCTACTATTAATAGCAGGTGTACATACACTTCAAGGAAGATTGTTTCTTCATGAAATCCTAGAAGAGATGGGACTGACTTCAAAATTACTAAATAGAAGGAAGGGACATTGTTAATATGTACCAAAAATGGTATTAAGTGCCTAGTGCTGCAAGCACAACTGATCCATGAAAGTGAGGGGAATTCTGGAATYCTTGATAACCAGTTTCAAATATTTGTCAGAAAACTTCATTAATTTATGTATTCCTGCTGTGCAAATAGATTATAAAACAAATTTCAGTGGAAACATCACAGAACAGTAGCTACCTTTGTGTGCATGGCATTGATATGCAACTTTTGGTCATAAAGCAATGTTAAAAAGCAGTAAGAGATGGCCAGGTAAAACCAAAATAMAAGGAGTGCACTTAGGATGCTTTGAAAAAAACCAGGATGTCAGGACACTGTGTGTCCTGCCCTGACTACCCACCAAACTCTGCATGAAAACCTGTGCATCWCTTGGAAATCATACACAGGAAACTCCTCTGCAGTCAGCTTTTACAGATGCCAGTAACTTATGAGAAGTTGGCTTTCAAAGGAAGCCCAAATCTTTAGGCTGCAATATTGGATCACCTCAYTGGCACAGCTGAGCTGTCCTGGACAGAGAGTTTGGCRCTCAGATGTACTGCACCCAAACTGSACCATGAGATCAGGGCAGCACTGCATGCTGTAAGGGATGGTTKTCTTCAGTTCAGATTGTCATCACAGCTTTGTGATTCTTTGGGTTTTAAAAGCAAACATTTCTTACTTAAGCATTGCATTTTAGCACTTGTGTAGGAGTACAGGGTGTGTCCTGTGCTGGTCTGTCACCTCATAGGAAAGTGGCTCTGCCCCTGCCTTAAATCCTGAACTCCTGAAATTGCTGTCCTGTTGATACTATAAATCAAAAACCAAATGTTGCTMGATGTGTCAAGTAAACTTCACATAGAATTGCTGTTTACATCCCCATCATCACTGAGGATCATTTTAGTGTCCCTAAGCTCTGGCTGCTCTACTGGAGATTCCTGGACCAATGGAGGCCACAAGCATCTGAGAAAGGGAAGCACCAGCTTGGTGAAAATGTCAAGGAGTGTATGTGGAGGTTTAAGTTTGCATATAAACCTTAAGGCCAGTCTGTCCTGTTTACGAAATTGTTCTGTTTAAATTACTGGGAGAAAGAGAAAAATGAGAGTGCCATTAAAATAAGATCCTGTAGTAGTATCAATAACAAGTCTRCTGCATTTCAGAAATGTGTTCGTTTCAGTTAATGAGCAGTGGGTGCTAAGGAAATGTTTAAACTATCTTTCAAGGATTTAAATGAAAATTGGCTCCTATAAATACCAATTGGTTTTCTTAAATGCATCCAACTGTGACAAAGAAGTAGTAAATAGAAGAGAAATAAATTGTAAGGAATTAAAATGCATTTGTTTTGAGAAGTGACTACTGATTTCAGTGAAAAGCCATATCAGGTTGAATAAAAGTGGTGAATATTTGCTCATTTMTTTAAACCATATTCTTTCCATATATCAGTATCAGTTCCACTCCTAACGAAACAAATTCAATTAAATGGCTTCAGCAAAACCATATCAATTAGAAAAAATTAAACTGGCAACAGTAATGGTAACACCTAAGTCTTTGATGCAAAAAGAATAATCCCATTGAAATTGATAAAATAAGCACAGACTTAATCCCAGGTACAGGATTGAATATAAATGAAGTGAGGATAAATCTTGGATGTACAGTTTGTGTGTGTTTCTACTATATAACTGTGAGCAGCAATTAAACATCCCAGTTGAACATGGCTGTAACTGTTTATAGATGTGTAACTGTTCTTTAACAAATCTAGCCAGAATTTGCAAGAATTTAGAAGTCTGGAAAAATAAAATCAAGAAAGACATTAGGGAAGATCAGAATTACAAAGCAAGGCATGTTCATATAATATTCTGTCATATATTATCTTGTGTCTTTTATGTAGTTTTAAACCTGTGCATAGCTTGCAGTGCATTAGGAAGTGGATTTCTGTGTGACAATAGAGACATAACTGAAGTTTATTACAGAGTCAAAGATTTAATAYAGAGAAGAACTGATCTTCTGTGACCTTCCTGCTCTTTGTCCTTTTTCTGGAGCAACCACAGCTGAGGCAAGGCCACGCTGAGGAGAGCTCTGAGCAAACAGGTGACATTCTGTCACTGCCTGAGCCTGGCTTGCTCCAGTCGTGTTTCCTTGGGCACACAAAGGACCTCRCAGTCCAGGCAGTACACAAACTTTTGGGAGTTGTGGTCTCAAAATCAGCAGCTGCATCTATACCTACATGTACAGATGAACCCCATGTTAATCTGTACATGTAGGTAGCTCAAAAAACTGGTGGGAAATGTGATTAAATACATTTTTTCTCGTCCTCCAAACTCAACTCCATAATTCTGAAGCAATCCACTAATCAGTAGCTTCTAATCTTGATTCTTGCTTTGGTGCAGTTTTTGCAATGGAATTTGTAATTATCAAAGGAAATTWAAGTGAATGCATTTTTCTCAAGCTGAGGAACATTCCTTTTTTGTTTTGATTTCCATGTCTGGAATAATTTCTTTAGGATCAAGACATCTTTACTTTGAGAGGTCTCTGTCTTGTCTTAGTGAAGTTCTAAAGCGCATGTTCTTGTGTTTGAAACCATTTCCTCCACCCCTCCACAAAAAAAACCCCAAAACAAACAAACAAACAAAAAACAACAAAAAACACCAAACTAAAACCAAACCCAAAATCTGATTTATCTACTCATATTTTTAACATGCTTCCTATGCTGGGATTTTACCCACTTAGGCYAGTGTATTTATTCATCTGGAGATGAAACTGTCAGAGATGCAAAGAAAGTTAGGAGCAATAGTTTTCTCTAGTCCTCTTATGCATGACATAAGTCTACAAGTTTACCCCAGGTAAAGAGTAGGTCATAGGTTGTGCTTTGTAATAAACATTCTTCTGCTGCCACATCTCTTTTCCAGAGCTTAGCAACTCCTTGCTTCCACAGTAATAAAATAACTGAGCAGATATTAGTGAAGTGCAAGTACATTTGAACCGKGGTTCCTTCACACACCAGAAGAAATGTTGATCTATTCTGTAGCATCTTTTCCAGATGGCTACACAGAATGTGCTGCTGGTTTTGTTCACTAATGATTTTATAATGTATTTTAATCTGACACAACAATTGCCTAGATCATTCTTACAGATATATTTCTTAAAAGACGAATAAATATATCTAGGAGCACCACATCATTGAAATGTAATTGGAGGAAGCCACAGGCTTCCTACCTGCATTAATCAACTGTTGATGAGCTTAATTAATCTCTCAGATCTAAATGGAGGAAGAGAAATGAGAGCTATTTGCTTGAAAGACAGTATGGCAGGCTTTGAAAACATAAGAGCTGTCTTGTTTACAGGTAGAGATGTGTAATGATTGGTGTCTTGCTTAAAACTGTTCATCTCTGGAAAAGAAAAACACTCAAACCCTAGAGAATTGGTTKAGTTCCAAAGCATAGTTTCTCTCACCAGACAGACTTTGCTTTAAGCTCTACTGTGTTATATCATAGAAATATAGAATCACAAAATTATTTGGGTTAGGAGGGACCTTAAAAATCATCTCCTTCCAACTCCTCTGCTATGCACAGGGGCACTTTTCACTGGACCAGGTTGGTCAGAGCTCCCCTGCTCCAGCCTAGCYTTATACACCTCCAGRGATGAGGCATCCACAGCTTCTCTAGGCAACCTGTTCCAGTGCTCACCACCCTCTCAGTAATGATTTTTTTCCTAATATCTAATCTAAACCTGCTCTGAAACTATTCCCCCTTGTCCTGTCACTTTGTAAAAAGTCCCTCTCCAGCTTTTTCACAGACTCCCTTCAGGTACTGGAAGGCCATAGTTAGATCACCCCAAAGCCTTCTGAAGAGAAAGCTGTTCCAGGATGAACAATTCCAATTCTCTCAGCCTCTCCTTGTAGGAGAGCTGCTCCATCCCTCTGATCATCTCAGTGGCCTCTTGCAGACTCGTGCCAGCAGGTCCCTGTGCYTGCTGTGCTGGACACCCCAGAGCTGGACACTGGGCTCCAGGTGAGGTTTCCCCAGAGCAGAGCAGAAGGACAGGRTCATCCCCTTTGTTCTGCTGCCCATCATGCTTTTGCTGCAGCTYGGGATGTGGTGGAAGGTCTGTCACTAATGCAGTGTGTATTAGTGGCACTCTTACTTGGTTAAGGAAGTATTTAAGTTAGTACACTAAGTACTGTGTGCCATTTAWTAGTGACACACAGTGCTTAGTTTCTTCACTAACTCTTCATTGTTTCCTAGGAGAGTAAAAGTAAATGTCTACTTTTTATTAATATTTTATGAAATTTATAGAGGCTAAAAGATCTAAAATAGTAACAGGCTGCCCAACTACAATCTCCTTTTAGGCTGCTGCATTTTCCAATATGTTTAATAGATTGCTAACAGGAATTTATGCTTTAGTTGTGAGGCAAATGTGCTCCTTTCAACAGCTTTTTACTTTTCTCTCATATTTGTTTATGGGTAAATCTGTCAAACACTGTTACACAGTTGCAGTCTCAAATTTTTTCTTCTGCATCTTCCTGACAGAGCTGGTAGCTTCCTCGTGCTACCAGGTGCATGAAAATTAATTGCAGGGGGAGAATTGTTTTGTCCAGTCTGACCAATCTTYTATGAACTGTTAGATCCCACTGACTCTGTTGAGCTCTGTAATGTGTGCTCAGCCAATGCAGCAAGGCCTCTATGGTTGCTTGGAAGTGACACAAAGACAGAAACTCCRCCACTTCCTTTAACAATTTTTCCAGTGGTTAGTCAGGCTCACTGTTGCAAATTTGTGCTTTATTCCTAATTAGAACTTGTCTGGCATCAATTTCCAGCCAGTGGTGGTGCTCAGCWCAGAGGTGGATGCCTCTTAGGTCTCTCACTCTTTCTGTCACATAATTGATTTTTCATGAATATCATAAAGTAAGGCTGAAATTAGCCCAGCAAAGCAATAAGAGACACRTTAGATCAAGAAGTCTTCCTGCATGAGATGAAGGTAATTTTTTATCCTATTTATTCTAATATTCTATTGAGCTTTGCATCAAGTTAGTGGATACTCTTTAACCGTGACTTCCTCTGAGGCAGCACATTGTTGATGCTAATGCTGAGAAAATATATTAATCATTTGGCCTCTGGCACACTCTGCTTTTGGTCTCTCCCCAGCTCCTTCTCCCATTGCTCAACAGGATGGTAATCGACATGCAATTTCTCTGTATCACTGATGGCTCAGACATGCATAATCCAGATCTCTGCTCCACAAATGTGGGCTTGTAAAACTGGTGCCTCTGGATTGCTTTAGGCTCCTCTGCATGTAGGTACACATCTCTTGTATGTGTAATCTCATTGTGCAGGCATAGGGATGCATATGCAGATGCTCTCAGGCACTACATCTCCTTTAGATAATAGCATTAGCTGATAGCAGTTGATTTACAAGGTCTCTTGATGTTTTTATTAAGTGGATCATTTATGCACTTTATTTATTTTTAAATGTWTGCAGTTTAGGTCGAGTTGCAGCTCTTCCCATATGGAGCTGGCTGAAGTTTTATAGKTCAGAATCCAAGGAATACAAATGAAACACAAGGTTCATCAGTTTGGACAGTAATTTGGTAATTAATGGTACTCAGTGCTTTCCCATATACCTGAAAAATCCAAACTGACAGAAAGTCTCTAAAGTMTTTTTCTGGAGAGAGGCCAGTGGGGCTGTAAATTTGATCATGACAGATTTCCTGGTCCAGGATGCAGTTTGTGGTCAGAAGACTCTATTGATAGATAGACTCGTACCAGAATAAGCAAGTAGCAGAAAGTCAGATTGTGTGCATCCTTCCTGTTCCAGCACTGGTTATTCCAGCTTTCCCACACCTAATGTATGTATTTCAGCAGTCTCAGTGTGGAGTCTGTTTCTTTCAGCTATTGGATTTGTTCCACTTGGTTTAAATAAAGGTCCTAACTCTTGAAATGTTGGCAATTCAGAAATTTCTTCAATTCTGGATCAGAGGAGAGCATATTTCAATGTTTGTGMAGATCAGAATTAAAGAAAAATCCTATTTTGGAAAATTTCAGGAGAAGCAGATTTAAAAGTGTTAAAAATATTTTTTTCTCTTTTTTAGATTCTTTCTATTATTAGCACTGTTACCTAAATTTAATCTTTCTTTTAATTATCAGAGATAATTACTGATACAGATTACTACAGGGYGTAGCAGCCTATTACTGTTATTGCACATAGCACTGCAATCCTGCCTGCTTTCCACTTGACTGCATCATGGATTAAACTTTTAAGGCTGACCATTACAAACACAAGAACGTCATCAGGAAAAAAATATKTTGTGTGTTTTTTGATAATGTTAACTTTTAAGTAAAAGCATAATATAGAGCAAGCGGCATACCTCATATCAGTTTTTTTCCTAGTTTGGTACTGTAGTATTTTCTGTCCTATGAAAAGATCATGAGTTCCATGTCCATCAACATAATAATAATAAAAAATATTATGAGGTGGGGTGGGCTGGGGTTTTTCCAGGTCACAAGGGATATGCTAGCAAAAATTTGATTAAAATATCCACTTCAAGAAACTGGGAATGTGAGTGCAACCTTTTTACTCTTCTCACTTTCCTTATGTGCCAGAAGGTATTGCTCTGTGGGTTGATGAAAAACAAAAATTTTTTTGTGAAGTCTAGATAGAATGCCAAATGCCAGTGCTGCCTTGGAAGCACAGTTGTGATCAGTTTATCCAGTCTCAAATAAAGCAAAACAATTCAAAACATTAATAAAAGTATCTGTTTGTCTTTCCTCTGCTAAAAAGCTACTTGTTGATTTCTTTCCTCTGCTGTTACAGTAGAAAAATGTGAAATGTTTTGAAAACATCCCTTAGAGCCACACAACAATAATTAACAGCATAGCAAGTGCTGAGCAGCAAGAAGCTGATAATGACAGAGTCTAATGTCGACTGAATGCAATTAATCATTGATAGTACCCATGGAGCTTTGGATTTATACTCAGCTATTACAGAGCATTGATGGGGTCTCCTCTCAATCTTTCACAATGTATGTATTAAGAGTAACTTTTCACATAAGCAGAAGAAAGCAGAAGGAAKGCTTTGAGACTTGCATTGCTTATGTGTGTGCTATCACTCTGCTGCGCAGTGAGYGCTGCTATTCTCTGAGGAAGGCAGTATCATAGAGGAGCAGGAGCAGTTCATCCCTCTAATCTTTCCAGCAGACAAGACAACCTGCAATGTATATGTGGTCCCAAATTGGCAAGTGAGTGC
>JACDOX010000020.1:4158514-4213871 GCA_014549065.1 Cardinalis cardinalis
AMYTWAAAAGGACCTTTCTTTGTACAATTCTGCTTAGCTTAAGCAATGATCAGGGCTGTATGCATAGCAGTGACTTTATAATTTGTATAAAATCCATTGTTTTCCTTCTCTRTTTTTTCTGCCATCATCATCCACTTGATCAGTCCACACTAATGGCTGTTTGGCACTTGAGAAGTGACTTCAGTCACTTCWGTCTCTTAACCCTGAAATGGGTTCAGAGGAAGTGAAAGGACACAGGAGTTTGTCATGTTGCAGCACACTTTTAAGACCAAAACTCTTCATGGATGATCCTGAAACTCTTGATGGATGAGTAAAGAGGATCTCAGTATTTCCAACTGAATCTCTTCAAACTCAATTCAAACACAACTCAGTCTTTCTCTCCAAGAAAGGTAACAAAGGAAATAGTGACTTTTAAAACTTTTAAACTGAGGGATGCTAGGTATGCATTCCTAGACCACCCATATCTCCTGTATACAAAAGTCTGCTTTAACTTCAAAATTGAATGCAAAGAAAATAATAGGTCAAAAAGATGAGTAATGATTGTTGACATGGATGGAAGGGTTTTTCAAGRCTGACTTTGAAGCTGGACTCTCAGAACTCCTTTGGTAATGAACACAGAGCTACAGTCAGAGCCCTTTCTTATTGCTGGCTCTGCCTCTTTTTTAGAGCTCACAGTAAGCCTGTGGAGCATGAACGTGGAACATTGCCTAAGGTGAAGGCTTAACTGGATTCCATACCTGACCTGATACTGCAACAARAAGTGAAAACCTGCACTGAAGTGTGGAGGATTTTATGTATTAATTTATTGATTTTGGAGCAGATGAAATGMATGTACTTAAACTGAAAAATATGTAGATTTCTGGGGTTTGGGCAAAAACCAGTATTATACTGAGGGAATGGAAAGGAAAACTCCCATGTGGCCAGAATTCCTCAGTTGAATTTCCTCAAAACTGGAGCATATGATATGAACAGTTGTTTTCAGTAGGATATTATAAAATATGCAACTTTTGTCTAACTTTCTGAGGTACCTCCTACATCCCAAAGCAATTTCATAAGAAAAGTCGAGAAAGCAAAGCAAGAAATAAGATTTACAATATTTCTTTCTAAAGAATGCTTGGTTTTGTTTTTTTTTTTTATTGTCATTTCTCTTTCAAGCCATTCCTCCATAGTGCTTTGAAGAGTGATAGATAGCCATTGCTCTCCTAATGCCTTGCTTTAAGTGAAATGTGATTCCCTTGTGCCTGATTTTCACAGCTAAATAGAAAAATGCAACTCACTGGAAATTCAATTTTCAGACAAGACATAAAACTTCAGAGCATGGGTGGTAATTACAGAGTCTACATAACTTTCMACAGAAGTAGAAAGTCCTTATTCCCATTTCTTAATCATCTTGTATTCATGATTTTTCAGTAGTCCTGCATATCCCAGTGAGTTTCTTTTAATAACATCTTTCTGAATAGAATGATCTTTTTTGGCAAACATGAAACAAAGGGAATAATTTGTTGGGAAAGTACCATATGACAATAAACAAGCAGAATRAAAAACAACCAGTAGAGAAGACTGAAATTTCAGTTTATTGAAATACTGTTTTCACAGAAAAATAGTATTTTGAAAATCCCCTGTGCCCCCATAAATAAATTAATAAATAAGCAGCAGAGCCAATAAAAGTCAGCCAAATAATTAATCAAGGTGTTTTGAGTAAAGGGAAAATTTAATTATGCAAATTTGAGGTTTTTTTCAAGGATGGTATTTGTCATGTGTCATTCTAGTCTAATTAAAGTAGAAGACATCTTTAATGCCAAAGGTAYCTGTAAGGTGAAATGATCATTTTCCTCCCTATCATCTGTCATTTTCTGTCTTCTTCAGATTTTTTTTTCATGGAATTCAGTGTGGCACTCTTAAAAACAAGAGGGCTATCCAAACAGTTTTTCTTCTGTGCATATCTTCTTGGTTTTACTCTTTTCTGAACTGAAATCTATTARTTTTGTCATTGGTATTAGTGGAAGCACTAATGAGAGATTTTTTCAGATCAAATGTCTATCTGTCTAACATGAGCATAGGATTCATATTTTCCCTTTGTTTGCACATCAAGACGCATAAGAATAGAACTGCTTGTTCAAGAGAAGGAGTTGTGAAGTATCAGTGTCATACCAGTTATACAACCTGGGGTTTTTTCTGTCTTATCACTTATTATCAGCACTTATTTCACTTGTCCCCATCGCAAAGCAAATGCTAGACAAGCTTTAGAATTCTGCATCTTTTTCTGCCATACCTAAAACCATTTTCCTTTTACTTCTCTGAGAGTGGCTGCCATGAGTCTGAATTAATGACTCCATATGTGTGTTGGTTTCATGATGGACATTTAGTCTTCCAGGTATAATTTCCTGTAAAGAAAAGTAATTTTATTTCCAGCTGAATAGGCACTCTATCATACTACCCAAATCAAACAAAGTTATTATTTGGCTTTTTGCCAAGTCGTACAGTATAAAAGGTCATATTTTTAATAGCTTTGTGCTCCATGGTAATCAAATTTGTAAGCCTGGAGAAATAAACAACTTGAATATTTCAGAGTTCTCTGTGCACATTTAACCATTGCTGTTCTGTTTGTAATGCTCCCTCCTATGTTAGCTTTGTATGGAAAGATATTACCTCCTATCATACAAGAGCAGGGCTAGCTGATTTGAACGATTTGTTGCTAAACTCCAGTTTTGGGGACCAAACCAAAAGGTACTCTTAATCAGGAATCTGCTGACAGGCAAGCAAGATTTCATTAGTGTAAACCTGGGAGCATATAAGTGTTAATAACTTGCTTGAATCAACAATAATTAGAAAGAACACCTGCTTTTAAAAGTCATTTTTCTTCCAGTTGACTGGGCATYGCATTTGTGGGAAACGGATGCTGATTACGTGTAAATGAAATTTCTAAGGTTTCCTTGTATTTATTTTTTAAAAATAATCATGCCCTGTTGTGCATCAAGAATAATACAGCTCAGTTATTGTACGTCAAAAAAAAAGACCAGTGAAAGCTGTGAATCCTTGAAAAGTCCAGAGGAAAAGAGAAAATTTTGCATCAGCACTCAGTTATCTATCTTCTTAAACATTAGATTAACCTGAGGTTTTTGTGATTTTATAATAGCGTTTGTTCTGAATTGGCTCACAGTCAAGGTACAGTCTGACTGGTGAGAGGAGATGAATTATTAATCTGTAACACAAGGGCTGGGAATTGAGGCTGCCAGACAGGACTGTTAGTGCCATGGCTATTGATGGCTCCTTGATGGAGGGAGAGCTTTTTGTCTGTCTCAGAGTAGCTGAGGCTGGTTGCAATAGCCACACTGCTTTGGTAATGACACCTTCCTTGGTCAGTGCTTTCATCAACCTTTTCCAGTTTCTTTCCTGAATTTTACCTTGCATTCAGTTTGGTGGTCAGAAGTGGAGGTCTACAGCCTTTGGCCACATTTCTTGACCTCTAGAGTAAGGCAATCCTCCAGTCCTWACCATTACTTTGAATTGTATCCCTTGCACTGAATTGCTAAAAATAGTACTAAATCCCATTTAGGATTTATTCCAAAAACCTAAGYAATATTGTCATGGAGACAGAAATCTTGCTCACCTGTTACAGATTTCATTGCTGCAGTGCACTGCTAGAACTGCAAATTGTGTTTTGCCCATACAGCATTCAGTACAAAATTTGAATCCAAATTGCCTAAAAGTGTTAATTTAAACTGCATTGTTAAATCACATGATGCTGACCCTTATTCAAAGTGAAAGAGTTCTTCACTGATTTTAGCTTAATTCACTTTGGAAATGTCCATGTAGAATTGCAATGCATTTTAATTGGTCAGTACTCTGTAAAAGCTCCTCCAGTGCACCTTACCTGAGWATTGCTCAGACTGTTCTCTGTCTAGAGCAGGTTCTCTGATAAAAGCCTCTCTGTGCCAAACCTGTTCTTTAATGACTTTACAGAAGCAGCTAYGTGTTCTACCTCTGTTGGGCAGTGCTTGCCTCGTGACTGAGATTCACAGTAAAATACTGTAGTGCTCAGGACTCAGCTCACAATGWCAGACCTTGCTGTCTGCTCCAGAGTGATCCAGACTCTCTCCTGGAGATGCTTTCCCACTGCAGGAAAGCCAAACCCAGCCTGCTGGCTCCCAGCAGAGTCTGTCAGCTCTGAGAGTGGTGGCCAGGGGGCCCTGCTTTGCATTTTCAGTAAATAGGTCAAAGAAGAAGAGGCTTTTGTGAGCTGAGCCTGCATAACTTAGAAAATCATCATCATCATCAATGGATACTCCAATCTTTGACAAAGGTTCTTCAGATGTAGGGTCTTCAGTTGTGCATTGAGAAATGAAAAAGCAGTGCAGTTTGATTTTTACTCCTTTTTCTTAGCTCTCCAGTTTGTAGCCCTCTTTTTCTCCAATCAGCATTTTTTCTTGTCTGCTGAATCTTCGTAAAAGCAATGCTTTTGGTTCAGAGGTGTTTTTCTTTTTCTTTGAAATTAAATAAATTCTTCCTGTGTCAACTTATTCTAATCTATATTTTATCAGCTAATAATCCACAATTAACTTGCATCATCACTTAGAGAATAGGATTTAACTGAACTGATTTAATATCAGCAGATTCTTGACATTTGAAATGAGACATCACAAAAATATAACACATATGAAATGGAGTCATGAACGTAATTACATTYAAAGTTCTGTGACTTCTTRTTGCYATGTTCATWATAAGATCACCATCATTTTGGTGCTGACACGGTATTGACCTTCAAAAATCATTCCCTGAGATGCAGTTACAAATATTTACAAGACAAGATTTTTTTTTGCCTGTAGATAAATTTAAACATGCACAACTCTGTTCCAACAAGAGATACTWGATTGAAATCTTTGAAGAGGTAAGTAATATTTCCATTAAGGGTAAGTTGCCTTCTGATGCTTTTARCAGAATGAATTAAATCTCTGAGTGAAGGCTTTAATTGACAAAAGGCTGATTTTAAATACTTCCTCTGTTTTGTGGGGAAGGCTCCAGGCTGTGCCTGCTCTGCGGGCAGCGTGGTTGTGTACAGTCAAACAAACAGCCTGTGACACTGACACATCACTCGTGTGGCAGCTCCATTCTGGATGAGGTGATTGATTGCAGTCCCCTTCCAAGGGATGCTGTGGATAGACACGGTGTGACTGCAGCCAGGCAATTAAAAAAAAAAAAAAAGCTTCAAAAATTTCCTGTTTTAAGAAGTGTAGACCTTGACTTACTGGTTAAACTCTGACAGAATGATTAACACTTGATACACCTATCCTTTTGTGAAGACAGTGGTGGAAAACCTTACATTTTCATATGTTTTGCTATTTCTCTCCAAAGATGTCTGTGAATCTGTTCCTTACTGGCCTATGTACCAAAATGTTACATGATGTCACTGCCTTTCCCCTTCTGGCTTCTATTTCTCTTCTCTTTGGACTGGAGATACATATTAAATCCATTTCTAATGTAATCACACAGTTACATTAACAGTTTCTCTGAACAGAAAGAGATGGTGCTGTCAAGTGTCAGGCAAACCTGTTCCTGCTCCCCCAAGCACTGGGAGCAGGGGTTACAGCACCAAGCAGCTGTGCAGTGAATTGTTTGCCTGTAAAAGTCTGATGGACTGCATGATACTGCAGTGATATGTATMCAAACCAGAAAAGAAATCACTTAGTGTTACCTTGATTGCAATCATTTGTATGGCTGAAGAAGTAAGTTGTTCCCTCAAGACTTAAGGCTGCAGCGTGTAACTTTGGGCAGCCCCTGTAGGCATTTTGTAAGGGCACAGACTCCAGACCAGTCAAAAAATGAGTGTGATATCCAGTGAAGGAGCCGTCATACTCTGGATTAAAGCATTTCAATGAACAAAGAAAAACATTAATTGTGCTCTCATCCAAAACCCAAGTCTAATATTTTGAATGTGCTTCTAATTGTTTGGGTCACCAGGTGTTGCTGGTAYAGCATCTATCTGGGAAGTATTTGTGTTTAAAGGCATCTGAGAAACACAGAGAGCCACAAAATGGAAAGGTAGAACAAAGAGATGGGTGAGGAGCAAGGGACAGGGCAGGGTTTCTTTTGCTTGGTTTCCCTTCCTGTTCTACTTAAACATTTGTGTTGCAACAGGGAGACAGCAAATGGTTAACAGCCAAAGACAAAACCCACTGTGACCGTCAGGTCTCTGTGCAATCATCAGCAGAACTAGCTATTCTAGCCAATTTAATAGCTTGAAAATGAACTCATTAGTGGTCTTTTATCAGTGGAAAAAAGTCTATTAAATCCGGATGTGTGAAGAAGCAGTACGGAGGCTCATTTCCATCCCACTTGTGACCTGAACAAATCAGAGAAATGCTTTTCAAGGAACGGGGTCAGGCTTGACTGCAATAAGATATTTTCTACACACAGCACCCAACTTGTATCTTTCCTTCAAGTTTCTGATGCAGTTAATTTTAATTTACAGTCTATTTGTCACTCCCCACATCTCTCCCTCTCACCTCCTTCCCAGTACCACTGTCATCCATAAACATGTGGGCTGTTTATACTTTATAAAGAGAAAATGTACTACAGTCTGTTGGGTTTTTCGATAAACCTGCCCAGTGATGGCCCTCTGACAGCTCTGGACTTCACTTCTCACTGCGTGAGGGAGTAAGTAAAGATTCAGATCCTCATCTGGAAGGTAAAGACCACAGCAGAAATGCTGATTTAAATCAGTTTGTGATCTAGCCAGAGCTGTGGGCAAAGGCAAAACATAGTCCAGCCTTCTTTCTGCCCCTTTGGAGAGCAGAAAACCAAGTGTGAAGTGTATGAGATGTACTTCCCCCAAAAGAGGCAAAAGCACTGTTTCTGTCAGGATATTGACTTTGTTCTGGAATTGTCTCAAAACTCTCTGTGAAAAGCTTTTCTACGGTTTTTGCTTCTGGCATGATGCACAATGTTAAGTGGCCTAARGAGCCTGAGACTGAAGTACACATGGCATAATAAGAACAGTCCACAGTGAGTTTTAAACCTTTAGCCTCCTGAGGAGACAAGCATTTAAGGACTGTCATTGACAGAAATATTCAAAAACATCTCACATCATGAACGAGTTAATTAGCTTTATAGGACTAAATAAATCTAAGAACAACTGTTTCAAACACTTCTAAAAGACTGCATTTCCACAAGGAGTGATTCTGTTGTTCCTGAAGAGTTGTAGCTTTCTCTGCATACATAGTGGAATAACACTATCTTCAACACTCTGTGGGAAAGGCTTTTATTTCACTTTTTCCTTGCAACTATTTGGTCAAAAGTTAAACTCCTAATGGAATTAATTTTTTTTTTTTTATTTAATTCCAGACATTTTATGCACATGTATTTAAACTTACATTACTTAATAATATACTAGGATTACTTAATGGCCTCTCATCCTGCCCTGAAACATAACCCTATTATTCCAGTCTTAGCTCTCTTATGAATAGAAAATCCCAGCTATGATAAATTCCTTTAAAATGATGCTGGGATTTTACAGTGAGTCTGTGGGCTAGTTTGAGACCACCAAACTCATTTACTGCTGTCTGTTAAGCCAAGCATAAATCRCAGATCTCTGGGGTGGAAATTCGCTTTATTAACCCCCTGGGTCACCCAGCTGCCAAGGCAACGGCTTTCTGCAATGAGGAACTCCATAACTAAAGCATCAGCCACATGAAACCCAAATCCCTTGATTAGAACAGGGGCTGGTAAACCTCAAACCGGGCACATAAATACTTTCCAGAAGTTTGTTTAGCTCCTAGCAGAAGCTGTTCTCCTTCACTTGGTTTGAAAGGAACAAAATTGAAAATTGTTTCCCAGCCTGCTTTGCCAGCCCAGAGCCTGTCTGATAACTTGATTCACATCTCAGCCTCACAGCACTCTGCAGCAATTCTCCTGTCATTGCCTTGCGTGCTCCTTCTTGCATGCCCTGGTCCTGGGGGATGCCCATCAGCCCAGGATATCTGGCCATGTTATTAGCTTGTCTTGTAGATGGTGAAAGAGAGCCTGTCATGCACTTTACTGTGTTTCAGAAGATGAGACACAGGGGATGCTTTTTCCCATGCAGTCCAAACTTAAATAAGTTTGGAATTAAGACTAAGTATTTTTTAATGTTCTAAGGTAAGCAAAAATCTCCTTTACCTAGGAAAAATGATCCACCCTGTTAGAGCTTCTTAGGTCTGGTATAATTGCTGGATCTCTCTCCAAGCATAAAAAAGGTCATAGAATTGGAAGAATATGATAGCCAGGTAAATTTTGTTGAACAGATAACTTTC
Source organism: Cardinalis cardinalis (assembly GCA_014549065.1). Taxonomy (NCBI): domain Eukaryota; kingdom Metazoa; phylum Chordata; class Aves; order Passeriformes; family Cardinalidae; genus Cardinalis; species Cardinalis cardinalis. The sequence continues at coordinate 4,166,803 of JACDOX010000020.1, forward strand.
TGTCTGATTTAAGGTGTTAAGATTTGTGTCCTTGTGCAGCAGTAGATGTCCTGCAACACAGGCAGAGCGCCCTTGGACAGGTACCATTATTACAGAGCATTGCTCAATCTGCTTTCTCACTGAAGCTTTTGACATGCTGTAAATTTGTTTGCAAAATTCCACTGTGCTTTACTTAGCACATCTATAGACTGGCAGACATGTGCATTTGTTGCTGAGAAGTAATTTTATATTGTCTGTACCCCCATTTTTATGTTTCAAAGTCTTTCTCCACACATCACTGGCAGTGTTAACCTCTCACAAAGCAAGGGAGAGAGCAATTTAAATAACATGCATACAGATAACATGCTGGCTTTTATTCTTTGTTCTCACAAAGTATGCACTGTACAAGAAAGGAACATGGTCACCTATCCCCTTACTGGAGAAACTGTCATTTCTAATTCATTTACACAGGATGCTTAAGATGCCTTGAGCAAACTAAAATAGCTTTAAAGGAAAATTAATCTAGTTTGACTGGAGAAAACTAGTAATTTTTCTGGAAGTGTAACACATTTGTTAAAGAAATAGGTTGTGCTGCTTTGTGCAGGACTCTGAAAAGAATCTTTTTCCATGCTTTCCCCKCCCCATGAGGGAAAGCACAGACAGTACCAAGCACCATCAAACCACAGTGAGGGGCTGGATGCTCTTTATGCTCATTTTGGATCTGGCTAGGGCCGTGCAAGCTGACACTGATGTCCTTGCCACTGTCCAGAGGGACACCTGAGCCACCCAGCCCAGTGGTGGCAGGGCAGAGGTGCCAGCTTTGGATGCCTCCCAGCAACCAGACTGGGAGAAGGGAAGGAGCAGGACCTGTGCTGCCCAGAGGGAGGAGGGGTCTGGCAGGGTGGGCACTGCAGAGAGGCAGAACTGCTCAGGAGTGAGCTGAGCCCATGCTGATCCCTGTGACATTGCCTGTCACCCTGCCTGAGCCAGAGGTGTTGGACCTTCTGTGCTGCAGAGCTGTGGAGGAGTGAGTGTTGGCTGAGGAAACTTCCCGGTTCTGCCTGCTTTTCTGCTCACATCTCAGGGAGCCCCATTTCTCTGTCTGCTTGTGTTGAAGGATTTTGACTTTGCTGCTCTGTGAACAGGGACCCAAAGCAGTGCTTTTTYTTAGGGCACTAGTGGAGGTCCTTAGTTGAAATGAATACACTATTTTCCATTAAACTGACCAATTTACTTTTTTTTCTTCTTTTTTAAAGGAGAGAAGCACAATACTGACATGTTCTTCTGATATGTACTGCTCTCTGTCAGTGTGGTGGCAATGCTCATATGCTATTCCTCAAAAAAACCMGTTTAGATTAATTAATGGCTAATGTATCAAAGTAGCAAGCCTTCTTTATGTGGATGAATACTTTCAAGAATACTGCAGCTGTCTTTCTAATGGCTGTGTGATGGTATTTAATGATGTATAATGGCAATATCACTATCTGTAGAGTATTTTCATCATAGAATCATAGAATGGTTTGGGTTGGAAGGTACCTTAAGGATCATCCAGTTCCAAGCCCCCTGCCATGGGCAGGGATGCATTCCACTAGAGCTGGATAATTTTTAAAAGCACAAAGTGTTTTTTAGGGCTGATTTCTGTCCTTTATGTTCGTGGACTTGATGATCTTAAAGGTCTTTTCCAACCTTAATGAATCTGTGTTTCTATGGAAAATATTTGGACTTCCCTCCTGAAAATGTATTCCAGAAAAAAGTTAGGACCACAGTCAATTTTAGAATTGCAAATGGATCTTAAAAAAAAAAAACAACCAACCAAATCCCAAGATGTATSATTAGGGTTTATTTGAAAAAAGAGAATTATAAGCTTACATTATTTCTCATGGAAAAACCTTGGTTGAAAATAAAGCTTTTTAGAAATAAGATGAACAAATTTCAGTTTTACTTATGGAATACAAAAATATTCCAAAATTTTGTCCTGGGTCAATGAAGAAATATTATTTGGAAAATATTACAGTAAAAGCACTTTGGAGAATAAAGATTATTTACCCACATACATATTTTTTTTTAAATCTGTACTCCATATATATAGCATCTCCTTAATTTTCTTTATAGCTCTGCAAATCACCCTGCCATAGAACACGTTGTGGATATTTAGTATTTAGAGCTAGCCATTCCTGCATAGCTAAGATATTTATTCTGGTACCTCACCCTGAAAATACATTAAGTGAACCCTCACAGATGTCCATGCCAGTACTTATCCCTGSAATGTTGTCTTCTGTGCAAACATAAGGGGTCTGTGTGTGCTAAAATAGCTGCACAGTTACCCTGGCTGCACAGCACCTGTTGTGCAGTTAGTGTGTGCTACGTAGCAGCAACACCAAAATGGATATATGTGTTACATAGCAGCAACATAAAAATGGATATTTTCCAGGTACAAGTCTTTCTGGGYTCTGATTTGAATTCTCTAAGATAACCAATGTTTATGCATCGTTGTTTTTCGAGCATGAGGCTCTTAAAGAACCACACAGGTCATAGGTTGGCATGGGCATCCAGAAGGTCACATCCTTATATTTGATTCCTGGTGTTGTGTGCAACCTAGCACTGTTTTAAAGTGGTTATTATTAGGTGTGGTTTTATTTTATTGTTTTATTAGGATATCATTATTAGGGTAGTGCATTAGATTCAAATAACCTTTTCTCTGTTCCCTGTTCTGCTGACCAGCTGCACCTGAACTGCAGTTCAGGACATGCTTAAAAAAATTTGCATTTTGTTCTGCTTTGATGGGTAGTGAGGAAAAAGAATTAGACTGTCTGATGAGATGGGACTGAACTGTTGCAAAAATCCCCAAACAATGGTAAATTCTACCTCCTTAAAAAAAAAAAAAAGTGCATCTCATTAGTCCTCTGCTGTCATTTCCTGCAAGTTATCASCTTTAGAGAACTCCTTTGAAGTGTCATATAGCTGGTTTTAAAATAGGAAGAAATTATCTTGGAACTTTTGAAGAATATTGGCATTTTTCCTTTAATGAATTAGAAGCTGAAAGAAGACAATAGAAAAAAAAAAAAAGTGTCTTGTCTCGCCTCCCTGCTCCATCAGAATGCTGTCCTTTAGGCAAGATCTTTCAGGGATACACTGTCTTCTGACTGTTTTGGCTTATACCATAGAAAAACACCTATGAAAAGCTGAGAAAAGCAATGTTGTTCCACCAGTCTGCAGACTACTGTAAGTATTTATATGGTCATGTAAAGATTCCTAAATAAATTACAATGATAGTGAAAAGATGACTGTAGTATCTGATAATGACTTATCTTTCTCAGACCTCAATGTCAAAATTTTCTTGTTCAGACAGATGAATTTCATGCAACTGTTATAGACTGACAGAGAAAATATAGTAGCTGTAACTCTTGTGTTGCTCCTGTCTAATAAGACTGAGCTTTGGCAAAGTGATTGCATGATTATTTTGATTTAAAGGAAAGAAAGGTCATATTTTTCCTGAATAGAATTGTGTCTATGGAGGGACATATTATGTAATGCTGCCTGCATTTAAGGACCAAAAGGATCTTAAGATAGTACTGATTTAATCTGATGAGTAGGTTTTCTGTTGCAGACATTATTAATTGGAGTTATCACTGCAGCACTGAATGTTCTCCTTATTCCTGAAAATTATTTTGGCATAATTGGTTCACTCTGACTTCAGTCTACCTTTTTATAGCCACTGTGAGTCCTGGGCAGCAGAGTGTGAGAGGTGAGAGGTGAGACATGYTCACAAACATGTATCCCTGTACCAGAGGAATGCACAAAGCACAAATATGTGTGAGTGACAGGAAATCACTCAGGCACTGTTTGAGCTGTATCTTCACCATCAGAGTCCCGCTGGTAAAAAACACACTGGGGAAGACCCATCTCAGAGCTGCTGCTGCTGTTGGCCACCAAGAGGGCAAGCACAGCACAGTTTTGGGGGAGCTCAGCAGSTCCTGGAACAGAACTGTAACTGAGCTCCAAGGCTGCTGTCTTCAAAATTGTTTTTCCCAAACCAGAGTGGGTCAGCTTTCAGGTGACTAAAAATCACTCAAGCGCCTCAACTGTTTATTCTTSTTGTGCTTTATGTTTCAATTCTGTGTTTCCCACCCAACAATGTAATGAATCTCTCTAGAGGACTAATATAAATAAGTTTTTCCCCATGATTGGAATCCCACCACCAGTTTGTAAGGTGCAAAARTAGACAAAGTATGCTTCACTTTTTATTGGGCCTTTGCTCCGTTTATTCTCTTTGGTTTTCTTCTCAGTTAACTTTTAACAAGACTGAACTCTTTTGAACAAATCCCTGCTCATTCATTTTACTTCTTTCATTTATCTCCTGATGCTCACTGTGGACAGGAAGCCTGAAGATATTTCGTTAATGAAGCATGTGAAAATGAACCAGGTGGACAAAGTTATTAATTAATTTTCATGTTCCTTGTGTATTGTGGTGGTGCAAAAGAGTTTGGGAGAATAAGAGCTCATTTTAACCTTRTACCAAATGCTGACTGAATGAACCTGGAAGTCAAAGTATTGGACTTGAGTATTTAGCAGCCTCTGTGGCACACAAAGCTCCCACCTGCCTGTTGGGAGTTGAGAGCAACATAAGAGGCTGGATTTTGGCTCACCAAGCACAAGTCCCAAATGCTCATCTGAATGGAGAATACTCACTTGCAATAGAAGAGTGTCTGTAACCTCAGACACACAACTGTTAGCAAGCAGCTTGTCATAGTAACATTTGAACTGGTCTTTTGATGCACATAGCACAGAGGAAAACTCCAGTAATACTCTTTTGTAGTATAAAAGGGGATTTATACATGAAAAATATTGGTCTTGTAAGTGAAATGAAAAGAGACTGAGGTTTGTGAGTACTGTTTTTACTGTGAAAAATCAGGAGTGGCCACGTGSCTCCCAGCAGAGGTGTGTGGAGCTCAGTCCTGTGTCTTTGACAATGGCCATGAGGGCAGAGCACTGCTGCTCTGAACAGTCTCTCATCAGCCACTCTCCTGCAGCTGAAGCATTTCTTGAGCTCCACATGGRGATTTCCACTGCAGGAGTAACAGGGAAGAAAGAGGCGTTGGGTAAATTACTTGATTAGTGTACAGAAATTGTCCAGCTGAAAACTATTTTGTATGATAGCATAAAACCAGAGCCCATCGATTTCAGAGTGCTTTTAATTTACTAGAGCTGCCTTGGTGTAGCTTTCCCAGGTTTCACCTGATTTATGTGCCCRTTCCTGTAAGTGCTAAATGTCCTTCAGTCACTGTTAATTGAGTCTGAGTCAAAGTCACCCGCCATCAGTCTCAGTCCCTGTGATCACTATTTTTTTATTATTCAATGTAAGTTTCATCCCTTTGCCTGGATTCAGTTTCAGAAAACTTCCTGTTCTGTTCATCCCCTCCTGCCTCCTGAGAGACCCAAAGTGTCTCAGCATCTCATTCCTCTACATCACACATTACTTTTAAAGCACTGATCACACATGCAGATGTTCACTTACCTAGACAGCTGTTCCTATTTCAAAATCTTTCTGGATACTGTTTTCTACCTTTTAAATATAGGTAGTATTCCATTTTCTTTTAGTATCTACTAGTGTATTTTATTTTCCTTAAACAAATGCTTCAGTACAGATCCCTATTCCCCTCTTACTATGAGTTATCATTTATTGAGATTAAATAAGTTTAGATGCTGAGATAGATGATTGATARATAGATAGATAGATAGTTAGTTTCTGCTTCCTACATTTAATATAATGTGTTGCCATGGAGATCAGTTCTTCTCTATCTGACAAGTAACACATAAGCCAAAGAAGGTATTGCCAAAATAGTTCAAGGATTGGAAATGTGATATTTAAAAARAAATTGCCACTGAGCTCAATTATTTATTTTGCTACTCTTTTTGCTGTTCCATTTTATCTCTTCCCTCCTGAACCAGCTTCAACATCCCCRTTTCTAGTAACAGGACTGACAGGAAAGTCTTTCCCAGTTTTGCTCCATGAGCTGGATTATATGTTACAGAGCAATGGAACTGGCGTTTGTCTCCCTTGTCTTGCTCTCTGCTCCCTCATCATCAAAATCTGAAAGACTTTACTTCATCAAAGATCCATCAGTTAAGGTTTTTTTGATCCTCCATCTAGCATTTCACTGCAGACATTGCAGCACTGTGGGAAATGCACCAGTTGGGATAACTGACAAGCTCCTCTCCTTCTGGGGTTTAGACTCATCATTTTAGTTGTCCTTGGTACTTCTCCAGAACTCTGCCATTGTGGGAGTAACTCTACTGGATTATCAATTTAGTGTTTTGTTCTTGKGTTCTTCTGATTTAATTGGTTAGTTGCACTGAATTATCCATTTAAAATACCCACTTGTCAGGGCAGAGCTGGACAATTTCTACCCTGTGTGTGTTCAGACATGCACTGAAACACCAGGATAAAAATGAATCTCTTATCTTAATAAAACCCTTGTGAGCACGGCCACTTAACCCCTAACAGGGCAGTGAGGGCTGAGCACTCAGATAGAGCAGAACAAAGTCATCTGTGCAGTGGAAATGGCACAAAGAGCAGGAGCAGTGCATGGAGCTTTCCCAGAGAAAGAAGAGAAAAACTGTGCTGACCCTGAAAGCTTTCATACYGAAAGAGACATTTTCTGAGGTAATAATTAATTCGTCTTTAGTTTGCAAAAGGCTCCCATGCAGAGGGCCGTGCCTTACTGACCAGTCACTACCATCTTTGGTGTATGCATATCAGCRCAATTTGGTTCCAAAAAGAACTGACTGGCTTTCATGTCTGTGATGTAAATGACAATGCTCTTAAGGAGAATTCTGACTTACAGGAAAGGACATGGTGGAGTTTTCCTAGGAAATCACAATGGACCACTAGTTTGGGAAACCTGAAATACCCTCCTGACCTGCTAGGAAAACTCATTGCTTTCTTTAGTGCATGTTAATTTAAATTTGGAAGGCAAACATTTATGAGTTACAGTGAAATGATGGTCCTTTAAGTATAAAGGCATATTTTTCAAATTCATCAGAAATTTTGTGCTAGCAGAATTAAATTTTATAGAAAATTTGCAAAGTCCATTTTTGGGGGAATTCACTCAGAAATTGAGTACTCCCCAATCATATTCTTTTAATTAGCAGAATAATTTTTCAGCTCACAAAATGTTATCTTTTTCCCTAGCTGGATGGTCTAAGAAATATGGGAAATTCATAGCCAGATTGGTTCCCCTATTATTCTGGTCTCCAACCAAAATTACTCTAATTTAACCAAATAATTTTATTTCATTATTAAGTACTCCTTTAAAATGCAGCTGATTAAAAAAAAAATCTAAGTGTATSTCAGGAAATGCAAATTCAAAGTAGGAAAAATGGAACTAAGTAGTCAGTAGAGTTCTGAATTTCATGTAAGTATCAGCAAAAGAATTTCTGATGTTCTCCATAGCTTAGAACTCAGGARCAAGGAGGCAAGACCAATAGGATCAGTATATGACATGTGATTGAGAAAGAAGAACATTTCCGATATATGCATTTAGTAGTTCTGGATGTTTTTTGTTTGAAATCAATTAGTCACATGAAAATCTTTTGGTCCACAATAACAGCTCTTCTTGTAATCCTTCTTTCAGTTTTTAATGTTCACATTTGGYTTCACACTAGAGCTATTAGAATTCCTGTCATTATCTCTCTTTGCCATAATTTGGAAGAGATTTGGGGAATATCCAGTGCAACTGAACTTAGCTTCTAAAAAGAATTTGATTACTTCAGGATTTTTTGAGAGCGTTTCATATAAGAATTTTTTAAATGATGGCCTATCATTTGTGTGGAAAATATTCTCAATTTTCCTTATTGAGCAGTGTTAATATGCCAGAATAAATCATGCTTAACCATTCCCAAATAAAAAATCAAGTTAGTCRACTGAAGGAACTACCTTAATGATGAAGCTGCATTTGACTTTGATAGAGGGTTCTCATTTTACATTCTTCTGCATATATTAGAAAATTACTATATTAGGATATTGTTTTTGGAAAAGTGTAAAAAATRTGGTTGAAACAAGCCTCATGAGGCCTTCAGTCCAGCCCACAGTCAAAACAAGCTTGTGGCCAGCACAGGACTCGTCAGCATGGATGCGTAGTCAAGGACATCATCATCACAGCCTTGTCCTGTCTTATCTTCCAATCATGGAGAATTTGGCTCTGTCACCATTGTAAATCCCCTTCAGGTCACAGGATGTTTTGAGATCAGCCCTGAGCCTTCCCTTCCCGGACCAAGCAGGCTCAGGGGTCASTGTCCCATGCTCTGGCTCCTGGACCATCTTGGCCTTGAGCTGGGCTCTCTCCAGGATCGCTCCTGAGCAGGGCGACAGAAACCTGGGCACAGAGTTCCCTTGTTAAGCTCCACCAGCACCAAGTGCAGGTGGGCAGTAACAACTGATCCTGGCCTAAGGCCCCAGTTCCCCAAATTCCTCTTTTGGAAGCCTTGAGCACATTTTGCTTTGTTTGCAAATTATTTGCAACYCAATATCCATCACTGTGCTAGGTCCTCTCCAGCAGGGCTGTTACTCACCAGTCACCTCCCAGTGGCTAATCCTGCCTTGTACAGAGCATTTCACTCACTGAACCCTATGGAACATTCCCCAGGTTTCCCAAAGTCTGGTTTCTTCAACCTTTATCTGCTGGAGGACAAGTCAGTCACCCTAATCTAGAATAATTTGCAAAGATGCAATTCTGTCTGAGTTCTAGGGGAAATATCAGGCAATCTAAGCCCCACAGCAGTCCCTGGTATATTTTTAACAAAGAAGTTGCTGTCATACAGTCTTCATGATGYAGCACATAGCTTGATTTCTTTTTGCAGAAAGCATAATGAAAAAACCATATAAATGAGATATTCATTGTAACCTCTTACAGTAGGGCAGAATTGTTCTTTGTATAACTCCTCTGGATTTGRACATTATTTTCCTCCTTATTTGCCTGAGTAGATAATCTGTTCTTTCACAGTTTAACAATAGCAATCAATATTATTTAAAAGGTTTCATTTTTTTATATCAAGAAGTCATGACTTTGAGAGAGCAGGATTGATTTTTAGAGCCTTGCCAGCTAATAAGCATCATAATTTTCTTCTATTTTAAAGAAATTCYTTTCTGGTCCATCCAGGTACCAAAAAGCTTCAGTGAAACATTATTAGTGTTTAAGAAAAAGCACTGGACATTTGTCAAAAGCTTTACTGCTAGCAAACTGCAGGGTTTTACTTCAAATTTCTACAGACTGTGCATTTTAATATTCACTCCGTGCCAAGAAAGTGATCTGGCAACTAATTATCTGAATAACTTCATGTCAACTCCAGTGCATATTCAGTGAATATTCAGTATATCTGTTCTGAAGTGCCATAATTCAGAAGGGGACATACACAGACCAGACTGGAGCAAACACAAGGCTGGAGGAAGACACCATGCCTGTTCTTTCCCCTGTGCTTATAGTCAGCACACTTCAGTCATGGCAAGATTCAAGCTCATCTTTTCTTTGTACTTTATAAAGAAACAAAGGGTTTGTATAATCACAGTTCCCTTCAGGAATKCAGGTGGAGTTCAGCTTCTCCTCAGGGCATGGATATGCAGATCYGGGTTTGGAGGAGAGATGGCAGCTTGGCCAGATGCCCATTGTTAGTCACAGGAGACCTGAGATGTTCTTGCTGCCTCTGAGGTTATCATTTTCCCGGTAATACCCCAGGGGAGCCTACATCTTCCTCCGTTAATGAGAACAAATTAGGTTGCCCAATGTTTTCTGGATCTCTCTTTCTCTCATTCTCTCTCTCTCTCTCTTACACACTCCTGCTCATCACTTTCTGGGAGCAGAGCAGGCATGCTTGACATTTTACCAGTAGGAAAGAGGGCAAAAACCACCTTTGACTAAAATAATTTTTAGCTAGGTTCTTTATGTGAAGTGTTGAGTGCTTGCATGTCTTTTCCTAAGGGTTTTGGAGAGCGAGAACACCACCCTGAAGGGCCTGCACAGTCACRTAGCATTTCTTCTTCTGTGTCTAARTGTTTGCTGATGACAGCAAAGGGATGGRCTGCCTTGGTGCTTTCACCAACACCACAGCCACGAGTCAGGTTTACTTTTAGATTGTTAAATCTGCTGCTGGCAGGTTGCATATGTGGAGGGAATCTCTTGGAGAGTGAGCAGGTGGACTTATCCATCGTTGTTTAAAGTTGGCTCAAGTCCTCTTGCAGAACCATTGCCATGATGTTATCCTGGGCAACTTGGTAGCTTGGGGGCTGGACATTGAGTGCATGTGATCCCTCCCAGGATTTATTTGCAGACTCTTTGCTGGTTTATATCCACCTGCTTCCTTTTGGAAATGTGGTGAGAGTGTAGGAYTAGAGCCGTGACCGCTCTGTCAGTGATGAATTACCAGCGTRCTTGTCATTCTCCCTGATCATGCCRTGAATGCTTTATGCTGCCTTTAGCAGATGTTATTCGATGCAAAACTTGCAAACTAGTTAGGATAAAATTCTCATCTGAGACAGTTTAGTAAACATTTCTAGTTCCAGCCTCAGGATTCAATCAAAGTGTGGATTCTTCTGTTTTTAACAAACAGTGCTGGAACACTTACCTTCCACTAAGTCTGAATATTCTTCCTTATATATCAAAATATCAGGAAAGACAAGGTTTTCATCAGAAATGTTTGTCCTCAAGCTGTCCAARGAAGGGCTGAGGTGTCCAGTGAGCTGCCAAGGGCTTTGATTTGGGTCCTTGGCTTTGTTTCGGGCAGTCCTGATGCCTGCCGCTGGCATTATTTTAGATTTTCAGAATTATTTTAGAAATTACTGGCAAGATCAACCAACAGTGGAAGAAAACACCACCATAATTTTGTTGTACATTCTCAGTGTCTCAGTGTCCTTCATGCTCTCATAAACCACTTTATCTATATACCCCATCTTTGTCCAGAGTCTGCTGGACAGTAGGAGAATATTATATATCCCTCACTATATCTTTGAAACATTTTCCTTCATCAGAATCAAAGGAATCTTTTTGTGCATTTGAATCAGAGCAAAAGATTTCTTGGCCACCTTCTATTTATGTAGGTTTTATTTTAACACTTGAACAGCTATCCTTATTTACAGAACACAAATATAATAAACTAATCTTCTGCTTAATTTTATTAACCCTCTTTTATCTAATAGTGTTTTCTCATTTCTCTCTGTTTAAAAATAATGATGATAAGCATTTTCTCTGCTGTCTCAGGTGCAGCACTTATAAGAAATGTTTTCACTCATATCATAGAGCAGTTTGGTTTAGAAAGAGCCATAAAGATCACCTAGTTCCAACTCCCCTCAATGATCAGAGCATCTTCAACAACACCAGTGCTCCATCCAACCTGACTGGACACCTTCAGGGATGAGGCACCCACCACCTCTCAGGGTAATCCGTTTCAGTTTCACCACTCTCATCATTTTTTTTTCCTTATATCTAGTCTAAATTGGCATTATTTTGGTCTGAAAACAGTAGCCCTTGTCCTGTCATCTTCCTCATGAAATCTGGCAAAGCATCTGCAATTCCTAGAATATAAATGTTTGAGGAATTTTATATGTTTGGTAAACATCTTTAAAAAAATAAGTGAATGTTAGCTGTGATAAAAGAACCAATAAAGAGTTGTGGGAAGTGGACAATGTTGGCCAAGCAGTGCAGGCAGATTCACATCTCCAYGCAGATCTGCAGGGATTACTCCTGTGGGGGTGATCTCCACAGGCAGCTTCTCGTGGTTTCTGTAGTCAAACTGCCAGCTCATATTGCTTGTGGCACTGCTTTGTCAAGAGAGGATTCTGAAATATGGTGAGTTGAACTSCAAAAGGATTCCTGAATTTTTAGGGTAGTTGAGTACCAGGAGAGTGTAGCTCCTTTGGAAACTGTGGAGGAGAAACAGAATTGAGGTTATCAGCGCTCTCATTGCCATTTGCAATCATCCATTCTGAAACTTTAGCTACCAAGAGGTGAGCAAGCCTGGTCTCTCTCTTTCAGATCATTGTAGTTCTGTTGACTTTCCTTTCAAGTAGTGTGAAAGAAAAATTGCTGCATTAATAAGGAAATATTTTATTCTCTGTAATCACGCAAAGAATAACAATATTTTAGAGTGACAGAGTAAGACAAAGAGGAGTAGTGTAGCTGAAAGTCAGACTTGAACATTTAGTAGAAAAATGAGTTTTGGGATGCATAGAATTTCTGTTTAGGCAAGTTCAAACTAATTTTATGAATCGCTCACCCAGCTCAACTTTCTTTTTCTATCTCATTTTCCTTTTACAAGCTAAAAACAAATATAGAAAACATCAGTAGACCTTGAAAAACACATTAAGATTGAGCACAGGGCTCTTCCTTTTTTCARTATATCTCAGCTAAATTGAAACACCACTATATTTTTAAGATGACAGCTTTCAAGAAAATATGATATCAAGTTTAACTTTAAAAAAAGACTGTTTAGTTCAGGAATTACATTCAATTAGGAATTTATGTCATGATATGCTCTAGAATACATTGCAAAGAACTATTAAAAGAAGCCTACAAAAATGAAGTGCAGCATACCAAACTATTTTAAGCTCTGTATGTGTGTTGCTTTGTCTTTACAGCTTGTTAATTTTTAAGTTATAAACCAGAAAGAACCTACAGCCAAAGGCATTCATAATGATATTAGATTGAAGAATATGCTATTGGATTTGTGATCACGCWCTTCCGTTTTTATTTTTTTTCTTTTGGGTATGAATTGACATTTCCATCCCCAAGAACAGAAGTTTCAAACAAATTCTTTGGTCCATAACAGTAGCCAAGCAGCTCTGTGCCAGCACTTCAGCTATGGCGTGGCCTTTTCCATAGGAGGATCTGAGTTAGAAAAGTAGATAAAATTAATTGGCACCAAAATCCTGAGGTGGGGGTGGCTGGCAGTTTGGTCAGATCTACTGATGCCTCATCACATGATCATGATACCTGCTGAACCTCTGTGGTGCTTAGGAACAAAGACAAACTTCACCTTCTTAAATGAGAAATATTTGAGGTTGTCCAGTTTCTGGGCAGGGTCTGAAATTTCCTGTCCTGCCTAAGGCACAAGGCAGTTCTTTCTATGGACTGTTAGCATGAAATCCTCATCCTTACGTCTTTTATGTCCCTGCTTATCCTGTCTGCAGGACRTAGGAAAAGCAGATTTTCCAAAACTTGCCTTCTGCAATGCTTCTTCCGTTTAGTTTYGATCTTTGCATGAAAATCTTTTTTCTGAACTCCATAAAACTTGCAGAATTGCTTAGGTTGATTTTCTTCTTTCCAAAAAAGGCTGAAATCCAGCCTTTCTTCCCATCTGAATGAGGGCTTAGGGCATTCACTCTTAACTGAAAATTGTTTGCTAGTTACTGTTTTAACCAGATAGAAACATAAGTTTCAGCCATAAATTGTTGCAGAGTGTTGCTGGAAGTTACAGTCTAAGCATAAGCCATCACAATTTCATTTCACTTCCAGGAACTTTTACATTTGCTSTTTCCAAAGCAATTCAGTGAAAATGTGACAGTATCATAAGTACTGAGAAGCAGAGATCTGATAATTCAAGATGCAAATTGTTTCTGCTAAAATTTACTAAAGTATGGCTTTGATTGATGTCATGACTGAAAACTGCCATGACTGATGGCATTTTGATGGTGTCTGTGAAATGGAACGACCTAAGGCTTTAGATCATCCATCATGTGCAGATGCTTACTTTACTGCAAGGGTTCCCCCTCCTAAAAAGTGGTTTGCCTGGATGGGTTGGAGTTGGAGCAGAAGCATTCTCCATGACATCCTGACTCAAAGCTAATTGAAAAAAAAACTCACCACTGCAAAAGTTTAAGTTTATTTTCATTTCTAGAATTTATCAGGAGAAATAAAATGTTGACACACAGGCGTTGCACACAGGTCCCCTCTTTTCTCAAAAATCTGCCCCAGTGGAGATCACTCTGGCATTTAGAATTTACACATGGTTTAGTCATGGCAGGATTGTTTTCTGGACTTGGTGTTGATATGAGGTTTTGGACCTAAAAGTTAGAAGTGTCTTTTCTCCAGCTGAAGTTCTCCTATAATTAGAGTATTTCTTTTACTGAGGAGTAAGGTGCTGTGAAGGAAACATCAGTGATGCTCCATGAAGGACTTTGCTGCTCATATTGATACACATGTAAGGGCTTAGATGACTGTGCTGATAGGCACAAGATAAGCAGGTAATATGAGAGTGCATAGATAAGATAGTGTATTGTGCACTGTTATTCTGCTATATTGTCTGTGTGATAAGTTGTGCAGTGCTATTTAATTCATACTTACTATGTACAAGATTGATAGATTCTGTTTATAAATAGCCAAGTACACTGGCACAGCCAGTCTTAGATTAAAAAAAAAAACAAAAAACCAACAAACAAAGGATTGTTTAGCACCCTTCAGACCTTTTCACTCCATCAGGACCATTTTCCTGACCAGATTATTGTGTGGTGTCTGACCATATACCCAATTTACCTGGTCATATCCCTAGGAGGGAAGAACTCTCCTCTGAAGGTGCAAAGGGTGACCAAAGAGGTAACAGCTGCAGAGAGGAGGGGTTGCTCTTATTTTAAAGTGGAGACTAAGCTAAGACCTTTGCCCTTAGTTTGAGGCGTGGTGGCAGCTGTGAGAGGCAGGAACTTGGGGTGTGATGGGCATGTGATAAGGGATGGGAGAGGGAAGAAACAGGGAGCCAAGTCTTAGATTAAGGACTCAAGCACATTCAAAAGAAATATAGGTTGGAATAGAGGAGGTGAAACTTGACAGCATGAAAGGAGAAGACAAATTTGCATTTTTAGRACCCAGCTAGATCCAAAATGTCTAAACCTTAGCCTAAAAGCAATTTTCAWATGTTAGCTTATTTTTAAAAATATATGTGTGATATTCCAGTTCAGTAATACTAGATGTCACCTGGGGGAAAGTTAAGATCACATGTTAAATTTTCATGCTGTCATAACTTGACTGTTATTCAAGAAATATTTTTACCAAGGGGATTTGTATTTGCCTGAATGACTCAACATGCCAGGTGACTGAAGTACCTTCAGTCACATCCTCCTCTCTAACACTGACTAGATGTAGGTTGCTCACTCTTTTAAATACCATGTATACTTAAGAAAAAAAATATTTCTCCTAATAAAAATATCTGTTCTTGCCAAAAATAACTTTAAAAAAATCAGTGTTGTAAAAACTCAAAAAGCAGAACATGGTCAGAACATGTTTGTGCTTCATGCTCTCCAAGCAAACATCTCATGAGGGTCCAGCCCTCATAATCTCCCTGTGGTATTGCCCCACTCTCCATTCAGAGCCACCTTTGGCCCATCACAGTTAGGTGACACTGTCCATGCAGCCCTGTAACAGGTATTGCCCTGGCTAAAACAGACCACAGGCTCTGTACTGAGATTTTAAGGCCTCAGGACTGAGGCTTGATAGATTTTTCTCCATCTGAACTTCTACTGACTTGCCTGCAGCTATTATYTCCCCAGTTTATCTGTCACAGCAAATTCTTTAATGGAACAGGTATCTTTGGCTAATTTTTTTTAAAACTTGTTTCTCTTTGTGTGGTACAACCTACAGCCWTATAGAGATATCAGTAACAAGCAGTTATAGAAGTATAGAATAAGAAGTAGCAGTTGTATAGCAGTGTAGAATAAGATATGTATGGTTCTAACAGAGCAGTGTCATACAGAAAAATGCAGACTTGGAATGATAGCAGATGCCTTGAGAGATGGAGACAGGATGGGCAGAGATACATGCAGGCCTGGGGTGATAAGAGACAGGGCACAGGTGAACACTGAGCCCCTGTGGTTGTAGACAGCTCAGAAGTGGGCAGTTAAAGAGGTGCAGACGTGGAGATGGAAAGAAGTGGATTTGGGGTGGCTCAGCACRGAAGTAGTATCTAACATATGCAAAAGTCATCTTGTAAGAAAACTTGGATGCGTGGAGCTGCAGACCTGTGAAAAATGAGCAATGCTTCAAAAACATGTTACAGGCATTTAAAAATAACCTGAGTGCATTCTGGAGTGAGGAAGAAGAAACTACATGGACGTCATGCTAGTCCTAGTGCATGATGTCTAACAAAAATTGTGTGTCACAGCAAGGTGGAAATGTATTATTTTGTTTTGCTTGTAGTTCTTTTTGAGCCATCCTGGCATATTCTGCCCTCAACATTAAAAACATAAATATTAAGAAGCTGGTTTGGTTGAAGGTGATCTAGAGTTCTGTTCTGCTTCAGTGTTACACTAGCTGGGAGTAAAGTCAGGTGAAACAAATGTTTGTTCAGTATTAATGAACAAAAATGTACTCTACCTTGGCATAAGACAACTAAACCTTAATGACAAATAGTTGCATATTTTTGTTCCTAGCACACCATCATATATCTACCACAGCTTTAAATTCCTGTATTAGTCTTCATTATGCATGAAATGGACACAGTTCTGTTGATAAAAGTCTCTTACCTTTAATAAGGCAACAGAAATGAGAAATTTGCCATGATTACATAGTTTTAAGTCAGAATGGATTTCTAGCATCTAAACTGTGTTCGTCAAGATATCTCAGGATCTGAAAGAGCAGAGGAGGCTATTAGTTTTGTTCTGAGCACTAAATTGGTACAGGTGTGAGATACCCTGATGTAGTTCAGTATCTGCTCTCTCTGGCAYGTCTCTGCAGTCTCCCCACACATGGGTGTGCACACAGCTGGGCAGGCAATGTGGCTTCAGCTGAACCGTGCTCTAGTCAGGCTTTCAAATGAAGATGGAGCATAATTAAAGTYCGTGTAAAATAACCCACAAGGCAGTAACACATTTCAACAGGCCCTAGCTCTTTTGACATTTATATCATAAAAAACCATATTTTCTCCTCAGGGGTGCAAACCCCAAAGGTGTTTGATCTGACCTAGCTGGGGAGACTCATGACCTCCAAAAAGATGTGCCATGCCTTGCAGTATTCAGCTATAAGGCATGAAAACATGTTCATGCTTCTTTCTGTTTCCCTGCCACAGACAGCAGCCTGGCTCGGGGCCTCGACTCACATGCAGAGAACAGCAGCAGAAAATAATAATTCTGTTCTGCAGAGGCAGCAGTGCTTTGAATGTCACCTCACACATCAGCTACTTTTTTGCCTCTCATGCATGGAAGTACTTACTTTTCCCAGAGCAGTAGAAATTTTTTGCCAGCCCTGTGAACTCATCTGTTTGAACCAAATCAGCTTTCAGGTGGTAAAGGTGTCTAAACAGTAGACAATAAAGGCCACCCAGGTGTTTTCAGACCTCAGGTAGGACATTTCTCCAACTTGGGCAGAACACAGAACAAAAATTATAGCCAATTCAGGGTAACTTCTCTTTCCTCCATGAATGCATGGTAATGGGATTCCTGCTGTCCCAGAGGAAGAAGGCTGGTTTGGGATAAKTAGTGAGCTGGTGTGTAGGTGTTTCAAAGGGTTACATCATGTTCCTCTGTTCCACCAGGACTGTGTGGTCACTGTGACTGAAAGAGTAAAAGAAAAAAAATCAGTCAATTAATTTAGAGTGGCTGCTGAGGCAGAAGTTACACTCCTGTGTGCATGAATTCACTCATGATTATTTCTCCAAAATGAAAGTAATCCAGTGGGTCTAGAAAAATGTTTGTGGTCAGGAAGAAACAAGTAGGTATCCTGCACTAATACAGCTTCCTAGTATTGGTCTGGTTGGTTTGGAGGAAAAATGGGACTTCATGAGTAAAACCCCTTCTGGGAGAGATAGTCCCATCTGCCAAGGTCTGTTTGAACTTGTGTGGGATACAAACTGTGAGCAGGATGGAGGTGAACTRTTCAAGAAAACCCCCTAAATAGATAGCAGAGGCACTGGGTCAGTCCCTTTGCACCTAAAGTGTTCAGGGTGTCTGGAGGCTCCGTCATTTTCTCACTGTYCCAAAGTGATCAGCCACTACTTAATCCATTTTCCCATCTCATCATCTTGTAAATGAATGTGGCATAATTCTCTGAGAGGCTATGAGACTGCTAAGGCAAGCAAGTATTGGTGGCTTGACTAGAGTAAGTAAATATGCATGGACTTCAGATTCCAAACATACTTCCCATTTTATTTACAGAAGATACATGGAAAAAACCTGATGGACTGTGATCAGGAATTAATCAGAATGAATGAGAAGCCTGTTAAAATATAAAGCAGAATGTTCACTAGGGTTGATATAAAAAGGTAAATAACTTGGTAATTATGCTACTCTGTCAGTATTTCTATATACTTTTCTTCTCAGGCATTCCTAAATCTCTGATGAAAAAGCAGTTGTCTCAGAGCAAAGGAACAGTAGACAAAATTTGATACAATATTATTTAAGCATTGGTTTTAATTTGAAATATTTCTTATATTTTCCACTGTTGTTTTGCTCGTCTTCAACAAAAAAAGACAAATAGTTTTATAAAGCACCCCCGAGGAGGTAAAAACCTCTCATTTGAGCTCAGCTGTTCAAATTTAGACTCCTCTGAGCTGTGCATTTTCCCTCCCACTGTCGTGCTGGGAGGCAGCAGGAGGGGAGGCTTGGAAGGAAGGGTGGCCTTGGCTGCTCCTGCTGCTTGCAGCCGTGCCCGTGGGGCAGCGCCCCTCGCTCGTACCTGACCTCCCAGCCTTTGGTTTCTGCTGAGGAAATGCTCTCCACRTCTGTGTGTCTGCTAGTGGGCACCTGTGAGGCTGGTGATGGCGTGCAATTCCACAGCCAGGCTGAGCTGCAGCCCTCCAGGTGGGCAGTGTCCTGCCTGTGCTGCTGGTAGGACACGTCTGGGCAGGTGGGGCCATCGCTGTGCGAGAACACAGAGGACTTGTGCAGCTTGTGTGAAAATGTAAAACAGCAGCTGAAGCAAAGGAARAGGGAAAAGGATGGAAATGGTGCATTTAGTTTCAAAGCATAATGCTGTTACAGGGTACTAAATATAGGGTACTAAAGAGACTGATGGCATAGACATGTTTTCAGAACTGTGTGTTCAACATATCCTGAACTGCAGGGGTGTAACTGAACAAGACACAGAGTCGTGCACCTTTAGACACCAAAATGCCTTTTAAAAATCTGGCCTTCAGTATTTTACATCTATATTGTAAAACTTCAACACCTCTAAACTTCTAAGAATTTCAGCCTTCATATTCTTTGCCTACCTAGGCACTCCTGATATTTTTTCATTGGTATAATTAAACAACAGGAAAATTGCAGGTAATTCTCTCATTGGGGTATTATGATTTGATATTTTCTTAAAGTAATTTTTAAGAATTATAAAACTCTGCTGGGCTTCATGGTCTATAGTTCATCAAGATCATTGAAACAAGAGATAATGTCAATAAATTCAATCAAGGGCTTATTAGTGTGTTTTACAGGTAGTTTCAATGGGTTTGACTTTATTAAAATAAAAATGGATGTTTTTTTCTTGTGACATAAGAAAGTACAATAAATTAATGGTTATGTTTCTTGGCTCATTGAAGAGGTAGCAACTTGGTATTGCATTGTTACTGCTGATTATTGCTGCAGTGAGCACATGCATCACTGTTCCTTTGAAGGAGTAATGGCAGATAAGAATTGATTCTAAAGATACCACCAGAAAACCTTAGCCAGGGGAGGGAGTGAAACAGTTCCAGAATGAACAAAAAAAATAGATTATTCCATATAAATTGCTATGTGTTATAAAAATACTTCTGATAGCTGAATAACTGCTCAATACCACAAAGAGATGATTAGAAAGTTTTTCAATTCTTAACCAAAAGTCAGTGTTTTCACCTGATGTGTAAGTGCTTCTGACAATAATGTTTGGACACTGTGCAGAAAATCTGTTGTTGTCTTACAAGCATATTAAGAACACCAATGAGAACAAGATTCAGTGGAACACTTACACTGTCCAAAAGGAACAGTGAATAATTCAGCAGAAATTAAGAGAAATGCCACCAGAAAGAAAATTTCTATTTCAAGTCTAACTATATTTGCTTGCTTTTTTTGTGATCAAACTTAATCCAATATAAGGAAGGTATGGTAGTTGTGGAGGTGTCTTTGGAAAATTATAGTTCTATTTCTTATGGAAAACAAGGTTTGTTTTACAGTGGACTATTCCTGGATATTGCTTTATTAATTTAATTTTACTTTGTGGACTATATTAGTTCCACAGGTTTATCATTCTTYCCTGCACATCTGTGTTGCTGTGGGAGCTCTGAGAAAATGTGTAGAGAAGGACTGCTGCTGGTTGTCATTTAGGGCTATGGTGAGAGAGTATTTGGTTTAAAAAAAAAAAAAAAAAAAGAAATAATTCCAGAGATTCTTAGGAAATACTTCAGGGTTTGTACCTCATAAGCTAAATAACATAAAAATAATCAGACAAAGCAATTTTACTGTGGAATAAGAGACCCCCAAGTGTTGTTACACAGGTTTAACTAGTATATCTGTAATTATATCACTGAKTTGGCCAATTAGGCTTAACAGCAGTTCTGCACCAAAAGACAGCCTGTGGTAGCTGTCCCAGGACCCCTTCAGTGTTGGTGTGAAAACAGAAGTTGGAAGTTGCCCATCAGAGGCCACATTCTGTGAGAGAAGGTGACCTCTCACAGCGCTGAATGGATGTGCGCTGCAGGGTAGGAGGTGAAGGTGTCACCCCATGACTGCTGTGGGAAGTGATTCTTTTCCAAAGCCATCGCCCCAGGCACGTTTGTGTGTTCCCTAAGGACCCACTCCCTGTGGCCTTGGTTTCAAGGGCTTTAATTTGGTTGTAGAAGAAGGATGACAGTTGTTCTCTGGCTTGGTAGGAGATGGTCACAGAGTTGTGATGGCTGTGCCCGTCATGGTGAGGATACCAGTGCCTTCTCCCTTCTCCCTTCTGCTCTGGTAAGGGGTTAGGAACCTCTTGAGGAGACAGTTTTCTTAAATTACAGGTAATGAGTGAACAATTTTCTTAAATTACAGGTGATACAGCTAAAAATTCACCATCAGGGCCATTATTACACAGCAGCAGCATCTAAACATGCAGAGATGGTTTAGATCCAGCCTTCTGGAAACATCCTTTGCTGCATCAGCTCCCAGATTTATTTTTCATTAAAAATATGCTCTCTTAATGCCCAGATTTTCAAATTTTTGTACATTAATTTGAGATCCTCAGGCTTCAAAAGGTGTGAGCAGATATGGATGTGTCCTGAGTACCATGAGCTCCTACTAAATTAGTTAGAGCCAAAGTCACTTATTTTGCAGGCAGTGTTTAGTTTTGAAAATAATTTCTGAAAGAACAATACCAGGTTCACCTGCTTCCATTTTTCCCATCCAACACAAGTTCCTTGGATATTTATTTTGTCATGATTACAAGTAGAGCAAAATTGCATGTTTTCTATCTGGGAAAGTCTTGACAGTTGCAATGGGAAATTAATTGGRAAAGTAATGGCCATTTAAAAGCCTGATAAACTACAAAATGCCAGAGAGCCTTTCATTTCTTCCTGGTTTTTGATATAGATCTATGGTGAGGATACTTAAATCACTATAATTTCATTGTTCTAGAGCATAGTATGATATGGGTAGGCAGAAATAACTTGATATCTAAGTGCAACAGATAAAATATCTAACAATACCATTTTCTAGAACTGATGTATGAAAACTTCACTAAGAACTTTCTGCATACACATAACAAAATATCTTTGTTATCAACTAAAATAATTGCATTCAAAGGGATAACTATCACACCTCCCCAATACTTTTGTCTCTCATCTTTACCAATTTGAGTGCAGCAGTGGGCACAATCCTGGCAATTTAAGCAGGGAGAAGTTTTGCTGAAATCATGGTTTTCACAGCATAGTTGCAATCTCTAATTGTATAAATGCAGTCTGTATTTTTGACTGTTCACCTAGGCAAGTATACCAACTAAAGCATTTAGTTCCTAGTCACACAGCTGACATTTTCCAAGATATTTTTGGTGAAAGTGTCTCTTTCCACAATAGTTTTTGACACAATGGGATCTTGATTACATYTGTGATTACTGGCTGCTGTTGTAATGCAGAGTAGTAATGACCTCACCTCCAAGAAAGGACAAATGAAAAACTATCAGATAAAATAAATTAAAGGTGAAGAAGAGGTCTGAATTCGCTTGGAGAGTCATCATCTTTGGAGGGATATTTTCTTTCTTTTCTTTATTGTCAGTCTCTCTTGGTTTTGCCTGTACTACATGTAACTCTCATGTGACTTGGTACTTTTCCTTTTGAAATCAATAATCAGTCAAATTATGTGACACTTGTCCTTAAACCAATACTTTTTYTTTCCTCTGTTCATAATCAGTAARTATTATTCAAAAGAATTTCTYCTTTTTCCTTGGCACATCATTTACTGAAAATTATTTATACATATGCATGAGAAAACAAACATATTTACATGTTCTTGCATTGTTTTACTWCATAAGTTAGATTGCCAGATATACRCAAGAGAAAAGAAAATGAAAGATTAGCTTTGAAATGAGCAAAAGACCAAGGATTGTGTAATGATTATTTTTTGGAAATGGGGCTTGTCAGATTCATAGTCATGATAATTAGTCTAGTGTTCAATGTTCTAACTGTTAGTTCAGAATTGTGACATTCAAGGGGGACTGCTTATGTTAATAAACACTGTCATCATCTAGTGACCAATTCTTCCATGGTACAGCACTTAAAATTTAAATTCTCCAGATACAGAATAATTCATAAATTTAAAAGAAAAATAATAAAAAGCCTTAAAATTGAATATTTAGCCTGTTCTGCCTGCAGAGGTGTCTTGCTGAGTAGCTAATTTGAAACATAGCATGTTACAGCATCCAGTCAAAGCTTTTTACTTTTGCCACATCTTCCTTGAGGAGGTTTCACAGTATTTTGCAAATGTAAGGAAAGTTCTCATCATTACCAGAGGCAGACAAGTGTCAAATCTATGGTACTAATTATGAAATCAATGTTTCATTTACATTTTTAGTCCCATTAGAAAGCAGAGTTGAAMGACATTTTCAGGCATTACACCTGCCTGTTGGTGACACTGACAAATAGAGGTTTTACAGTTGAATCATAATCTTTAAAAATGTTTGCCCATCTTCATTGTTCCTCAGGGAAGAGCTTACATGAAAAGAGAAATGCTAGTACCAGAAGAGAGCAAGGCAATACAGGCTACATGCAAACTRCTGTCTAATACACTGTTAAATAACCTGAAAAGATGGGTGGGGGAAAAAAAAAGATTTCTTTATTTTTTCTCATTACAAGTTTTAAGGGGTTCTTKAATAGAGAGAGACAAATTTCTCATTCAGGGTAAGGTGATTTTTTTTGCGGTCTCTGAACCAACTCTTGGGTGCTTTGGTAGATACTTCCCATGTGGAAKGATCCAAACCTCAGAACTGGGAGAAGCTGTCCCTTCCTTTAAAAGGCTCTGAGCAAAGGATCTCTCTCCTGCCTCCCTCCAGAGGCACTTGCTCATGTCCYGAGGAGCCCAGGGCTCATTTGAAGCTGTCCTTTTGCAGTGTAAGTGGCGCAGGCAGCGCCGCGTGCCAGCACGGCGTCCTTAATGGATGCGCCACAGAAAGAGAGTGACTCCATTAAACCCAAGTACAGCCTTTTAATTCCCTTTGGTCCTGAGCACTCACTTATCACTATCTCACAGCATCCTACATCCAAATCAAACCTGCCAGCTGCTCCGAGCTCCAGTTGTATTTAATTTAGTTAGTTAAAGCTGCACCTCGACTTCTCCCTCCCAACCGCAGACAGGTTCTTTTCAAGCRATGCTGAGTGGGCGTTTTCGCTCCTGACATGAAAGGGCAGCCAATTTGTAAGGGGGTAAATTAAATTTAGGACACTTAGTTCATATGAGAGGAAGGAAAATCAAGCAGGGAGGGATGTGAGTCAGGGATATAACATTTATAATGTGCGTTCAACATGCTTGCAGAAACAGTAAAGAAATTAGATGAAAAAGAGGTAAAAAAATTTGAATAAATGGTAATGCTGTGACTCTTTCCACAATAGGCAATTCTGTCTACTGTTAAGACTTCATGAGTTTTATAAATTCTTTTTTTTCCCCAGGGAGAAAGAAAAATCAGGTATTCTTATACCCCTGGAAATCCACCAAAACTCTAAGGCAAAATATTTTACCATAAGTGTGAGTGGTCTGAATTCAAATTTTTATGTGCTCAAGRGTTCCTTTATGGTTTTGAGCAAGTTTGTCAATAGTTACCACTTATAGTGTTCTACTCCTTCATCTGTGAAACGGGACTAGGTAATTTTTCTTTTAGGTCTCCATTTATTGCCATCACTCAGGAACATTTTGAAGTGTGGATAGACTATGGATTTGTGCAGAACCTATCAAAATTAACTCTGAGGTCTACTTCTTTTTCAGCCTGCCTGCTTGAATCCCCTTGATACCAGTCTCTATAGAGCTGTGACCCTGAGGCAGGAGGTTACAAGGGAGGAATTAACTGTGGGAAAAAATAAGAGTGGATATGTAGATGTTAGAAGATACTGAGTGATTGTTCAGCAGGAGGGCAGGCATAGGCATACGCTGCATCCCTAGGAAAGACAGCCAAGAGTCCTGCTAAAGTTTTACCATCTCAGATCTGTTCCCTAGAGAATGACACATTTGCAGAGAGTAGATGAGTGCAGCTTCTACTTATGCAGTACAGCAAGCCTGTCTTGGCACACAAACTTTCTGCATGATGGAGAGACCACTGTTGTGGAGGCTTTTGCACCACTAAGCTTTCTGGAAGCCCTGAAGTGAACTCCAGTAATTCAGATTCACATATACATTCTTCATCTAGGTGTTCCTCACAAACAGGAAATGTGTTTCCCTTTGTCAATTCAGACTGAATTCTTGGGGTTTATCTTACTGAAGAGAAGTTTATTCATATCCTTTTTCCCATCCCATGCCTTCCTGCCTTGGAGCACTGGCAGCCTGTAAAAGCAAAAAGGCAAGGGGTTCATCCTGAACTTGTCCTGTTAGCTGTGACTGACAATAAGGTAAAAATATCTCTTCCAAAAGGGAAAAGCAGATGGGCTGCTTAATTTTTTTTCCTAAAGAAGGCAAAGGTGACCCTGAGATTAGCTCAGCTGTCAGAGGATGGTGCAAATAATACCAAGCTTGTGGGTTTGAACCCTGTATGGGCCATTCACTTAACACCTTGACTCGATGATCCTKGTGGATCCAACTGTGAATATTCTGTGAATATTCTATGAACAAAAGGTCTCTCAGCAAATCTCTAATGACAAATCCTTAGGCACCAATGTTGGAGAATGAGTAGCCAGGTCCTCTTGYATACAGAGTCATCCATACAACCTTAGGTGATGATTCTTCTATTAAAACCTTACTGACTCTACAAACTAACTTGAAGGGCTAACAGGTTTTGTAACTTTTGCTGAGTTAGGTCTGTTCTCTTTATTCCTGTGGCTGTGTCCTGAATTTAACTGATTAGGTTCGAGCTTCCCCATAGGACTTTGGGATAAACAGCTTTGTATTACTWAAAGTTCACGGAATTCAATCCGCTGGTTTGATATACGAGGTCWGGAAATATTAAAAAGATTATGCACACAAATACAGTGTTTGGTGCAGATTGTTCTTTTCTCCACGATTGATTTGCCATGGTGTCTTGTAATTTATTCATGCAAGGGAGCTGTGATGGATGATGTGAATTATTTTGCTTTTCCCTTTTGACTTAAATAATAATTGCCAATATCGTTGTGGAATATGGAAATATGGGGAGAAAACATGGAAAAGTGTTGAAAAGTTACTTTTTTTTCTTTCAGGTTACACCAATTATAAACATGAGTTCATTATTCAGAAAYAATGTGCTTCTAAAATTGAGTGAAAATGTCACGGTTCAAGAACATTACCTAAATGCTGAGATGAGGTGCTGTCAGACATATTGAAATAAAAATGATCAAATGGAGATACCTTTGTTGGAGTTTTTTTGAGCCAGTGGTCCTTTTTTCAACCTTAACTCATTGAAACAGATACAAAATTAATAGGTTCTGAAGATGAAAAACCAGGTTCTGTCATATAAGTAAGCATTTTGTAAAGCTGCTTCTCATCCATCTCTCTAGGGATGGAAGCCTAGAAATACAATTTGGAATTGGAAAATGGAATATAAGGCATCTGGAAACAACTGAGCTGGATCTTGCAGAGCTGGTCCCAGTCCCAGTACAAATCACTGCATCTTTGTGAACCTAATCTTATCTTCACTGTCATCTTGATTTAAAGAATTGATTTCTAGCAGAGTCCTGTTTGGTGTGGAAAATGTCCATAAAGTTTACCAGAAAGATTGCAGGTGTCCAGTCAGGCAGAAGTCTCTCATCCAGACCTTGTTGTCCAGGTCAGGGATGACCAGACACTGCCTTTACTGCAGCCTTAAGTGGGACAAGGGAAGCAGGAGGCCCTGAAGTGGCTCAGGTGACCTCAGTAAAGAGCAGCAAATCTGAATCCTCGTCCCCTGATGCAGTATCCCATGCTGCAGGCAGAAACCACAGAAACCACACTGCTGGATTTCTTTCTTCATTGTACCATGGAATTTGAACCTTCACAAAGCTCATCTTCCTTTTATTGCCTTAGACATTGTGGAAGATACCTATTTAAAGGCCACACACTTAATTTCAAGTTTTAATGTTAAGATCTACTTCATGAGATGAGGTGATGAAATTCTCACCCTTAGTGCTGACTGGATTCCACCCTGCAGGCAGCCCTCTGTGCAGCCTGATGGAGTGGCTCTGTTCCTGCTCATGCAGAGTCACCAGGTTTAGATGATTAGATCAAGGTCACAGTGATGAGATGCTCTAGGTGAATGTGCCTGCCCAGAGCTACTTTCCCTTGTCTCCTGTTTTCTGCTGTGACTGCCAGGTACCACTGAGGGAGGAAGGACCTTTAACAGCATCATGCTTTTGTTCCTGTGGCCCCAAGATGAAAGGGGCTGGTGCTGGGTCACTGCAGGAAATAACTTTCTCTGTTGGGGTGTTGTGTTTGGAGCAGGGCTTTACACTGACCAAGAGGGTGGAATTCAAATGGGTTCTTTTTCCTGGAGGAGGTGATGCTTCAAGTGCACAAAAGGAAACTGTGTGTCTGTATCAGAAGCAGCTGTCTGCCAGCAGCACAAAAGGTATTGTCCCTGCTGTTTCCCATGGAACAAAAGCACACATATGGGAATCACAGGATGTTATAAAAAAAAGAAGGAGGAGGTAGCTAATGGGAAGTGGCAAAACCCTTCATATACTTTCTCTTCCTGTAAAACCAAAATTCATTGCCTCAGATACAGAAAGTGCTCCTTCGGCCAAGTCAATGATCATAAGATCAAATTCAAGTATGAAAAATAAATAATCATTTTTTGATGTCTGATTCTGCTGTGCAGTGGAAACATGGGACTTTCAAATAAAAATCCACCAAAAACAAGTGAGCTAACAATGCATTAGAAAGTSTGAAACCAAGTATTATTTGGATAAACCTGTTCTTACACTGCTTTTGCAGATAATGTGCAYGTGCTTTTACAGTAATAAGCATGTCCCATGGATTTCTGTATTACCTGCAAAGCACTCAGGCTGATTAGGACCAAGTTTAATTTGGTCCTAATCAGCTCCAGGCAAGTGGACCGCGAAATTAGCTTGACACATTAATTTTTTGTTTTATAGTAGGGAGACCTGCCCAATTTGCCTGACTATGCTAGACCAATTTTATGTCTCTCTATATGCACATGAATCTATATATGTATTACATGTATTTTATATATATATATAAAGCATTTCATTTGTCTCAAACACAGGCACCATGATGTAAGATGTCCCATTTTTTCTTWGGACCACAGGCAATTCCTCTTGGGCCTCACATTTGAAGCATCACACTTTCTTTTAGTTCCAGTCTGCTGATGGTGCTAATGTTTAGTGACAGTTACTCAGTACTAATGATCACCTTTGGGGATTCTCAGAGTGCTTGCCTTTTGCTGGTCATTGGTGAAATGTAATCAATAAATCTGCCAGCCAGGCTTTTCCTCTTGCTTTCCCTATTTGAATTAAATGAACAACTCAGTAACAGATTCWTGATGGAGACCCTTTGCTATCCAGAGCCGTTCCATGTGCAAGCAATGCTGGTTTAACTGATCTGTGAAGTGTACCTTAACATTATAAATACAGACGAGTAGTGCTCTTACTAAGATTGTTCTTAGGTATAGTTCTTGCTTGGAAAAAAGGAGGAAACTTAAAAATTGTTTAAAGATTTGTTCTATTTTGTTCTTACTTCATTTGTGATGAGGTGCTCCTATCAGCTATTCTCTTTCTAACTCACATCTGTATTGGCATGAAGGACTGATTACTCCTTATTTTTCTTCTCTGACAAGTTGTTCCAGACATTTTTATTTTCGTTTTATGTGGTGCATTACTGTATTTTACATTCAGCAACTGCCTTTRAACTATTTTTGCATTGTTTTTCATCACACAAAATCTACCTGTGTTTTCTCTATATGGAACAGAGGATGCTATTATGTAATTGATAATCAATTAAGGTTTAATAATATTTCATCTGGAAAAAAATACATTGTTTWCTTTAAACCACCTTCCTTAGTACARTGACTTTATTTTTCTACTTATGATTGTAAGAGTAATTTCTGTTGTCTTTCCATCTAATATAGCATTCAAATACATGCTAAATATTTTCCGTGGAGTTGAGAGTACTGGGCCTTTGACCAGAGGTAGAGCAAGATCCTGCAAAGCACCATGACAAAATTCCATGGAGGATTAAAATTGTCTTCAAATTGTAATGCTAGACAGACAGCTTCTGGAGGAGAGAGGTCTGWCTTCATGTGCTAAGTAGTATAATTGCAGAGATGCTCAAACCATTGATTTGTCTACCTTCTGCTTTGCTTCACCAGTGGAAAAGCACAAAGTTTATGTCCTTCTGTAGCTCATTAAGCTTTTCTRAGGGCTGACAATTTAAAAGCTGAAATCTGTAACTAAGTGGTTACAATAATTACCTTCTAAATGTCATCAAAAATAGCTACACCTGGGGAAGCTGTGAATTAAGRAAAAATGTGTCCTCCCATGTCAGTCCCCCACTTGTCTTGGCTGATTGGTGCCACTTTCTGGGCAACATCGTGAGCACCCAAAAGACAACTGGCTGAAGCACTTGCTGTTCCTGTCAGTAACGTTTCCCATGGGAAAAAGCCCCTGGGAGGCTTTTTCTGAGAGCAACAGCAGAGGAGTGGGGGAGTGGCTGCCCTGGCTGAGCATCACCTGCTGCCCACAGGGCTGAGGATCTGCTCTGGTGCAGGCCTGTGGCCAGGACGCCTCTGCTTTGGCTCCTCAGCTTCACTCCTGCTTCAGCAGCCTCATCCCTTGCATTCCCAGAGATTGCTATAAATGTATTAGGWGTTTCAGTAAGTCTCAGTTACATTATATAAATGATTCACACTCTRCTTTAGTCCTAGTAGGATAGGGTCAGTTTTTTTGCCAATTAAAAGTAAATGCAATCAACTTGCGGATGAACTGCAGTTTCCTGGGATTCATGAGTTGTGATCACCAGGGAAAGGAAATGAAGCACAATGGAGATGAAAGAGGGTGAGCTTGTGCTGTTTTATGGTGCTCCAATCTGGTGGTGCCCCAACTCATACAAAGATTAATTAAATAATGTTGAAGATTTAGTCCTACTTTGACTCGTTTTCTTATAAAAGTTACTACTTTAATTCTGCCAGTAAGAAAGCTTTAGATTCCACATCTTTTTGAACAAGTTAATAATAAACAGTGCATTTTTATTAAGCCAAAGGTAACCAAATACTGAACCTGAAAATGGTGTACATGTAGTGAAGCATTTCAGGAGCTGAATTTGGGAATAGGCTATGAACATATGCACATATGAAATGTGCAACACCTACGTTTGTGTTCTGTATCACTCCTCATATATGAGTTCTGTCATACGCATGTGAATAAGTAACATATGGCTTTCAAAAAATACTCCTGTGGATGCTCTTAAAATACATMYYACAAGAAGTGGTACCCCTCCCCTGTGGAAAACTTCCATAGTTTTTCTTCCCAAGTGCACTCATATTTTAATCTTTTTTCATCRGCACGTTTGCTGTCCAAACAGGTGAGCATGGGGGGGTACTCAGCCCCAGAACAGCTGGGAGAGAAGCCCACATGAACCCAGGTGCTGCAGTTTACAGTGGGATCTACAGTGGAGGATCTACGGTGTCCACCAGGGCAACAGGATCCTGCAGGGATCAAACAAGATCAGTGGGGTGACATATTCTCAGTACCTCCTTCTTMTCCTCTGTATATAACATGGAGGGATTTTCCTATTCCATAAGATTAGAAGAAAAAAGAGATGAGATTTTAAAAGCCCAATGAGAAAAACATTGCTGAGGTTATTCCCATTGATTCACCCTCTTGTGAAAACTTTAAGGAAACCATGATAGCATCACTCTGAGATGGTGAACGTGGCCAAGCCTTCCTGCTCCTTTCTGCTCCCCCCACAGCCTGAACCCTGGATTGGCCATGCCAGCCATCTGGCAGAGTGGCTGTCCTGTAATCTGAATCATTAACGTGGTCCAGGTTAGAAACACACCTCCAGGGAAGGAGAGAGGTTGTATTTAACTCAATTAGAGCAGACTCTGCTGTGGGAACAGCAGCWTGAGGTAGGGACAGGGAGCCCTTGTYGCAGACATCCTTTATGGAAAATCTTTTCTTTAAGATTTTTCCTCCTGAGAAGCTGAGAGGCCTCAGGAACAAAATGTAAACAATGGTTATCTGCTGCTGTGGAATGCAACAGGTGCAYCTGTGAKTGGTCTCATAGAGTTGTTTCTAATTAATGGCCAATCACAGTCAGCTGGCTCGGACTCTCTGTCCCAGACACAARCCTTTGTTATCATTCTTGGCTATTCTATTCCTAGCTAGCCTTCTGATGAAACCTTTTCTTCTATTCTTTTAGTGTAGTTTTAATGTAATATATATCATAAAATAATAAATCAAGCCTTCTGAAACATGGAGTCAGATCCTCATCTCTTCCCTCATCCTGGGACCCCTGTGAACACCGTCACAAGCCCTGCATCAGGGAGAGGTGAGCATGGAGAGCATCCATGGGAAGGGCATCAGCTGGGCTCATCCCTGGCACTCTCACCCTTTGAAAAGTTGCCAAAAGAAACTGTAAGCACCAAGTGGTTTCTGCCTTGACATAAAAGTGTTTCTGTGTAACAATTCCAGTAAATTACATGAACAGCAAGCCTTCCAACCAGACCAGGATCCTTTGAGTGGTGCAGCGCTGCTGTATCAGGGAGAGCTTTGGGTGGGACAGGGCAGTGCTGCTCCCCCTCTGCAGCAGGCACCCCAGCTCCAAAAGAAACCTGCCAGGCTCACCTCCAGATGGACATGTCCTCAGGAAGGGAGAGGGGATTGGGATGAGGGATACCTGCAGGAGGCTGGGCTGCTCTGTGTGACAGGCAGGGCTGCTAGGGCTGCTGAGCTCTAGGTTGTCATGTTTGGGTTTTGTTAAAGCACGGAGTTGTGTTCCCAGCCCTTCCAAAGGGGCAGAATGAGAGCAAACTCAGCTGCTCACAGGAGTAAGCAGCATGTCCAATAGAAAACACTGACAGGATCAGGGCCAGGGACTAAATAATTCTCATTAAAAGGTTTTCATTTTTTATCACTTCCATTCAGCCCTGTCAGCCCAGTTTGATAACTAACACCATTGACTTCAGCTGGGCAAAGATTACATGAATACAGTGACTGATGGATGAGGCCATGACATGTGAGACATATTTTCTATTTCCAGAACACTTTGCTTTGGTCTTTTTACAGATGACAATTATAGCATTTGTGCAGGCTGATAACACTGCAGTGCTGCAAATACTAAATTAAATATTTGCTCTGGGTTTTCTCCCCATTTTCAGTAATTGCATGCATGCCAACATGTTTTGAATGCAGTCCAGCATTTTTTTTTTGCACTGTATAACTTGCAGATATGTAGCAATTATAAGTCATTAAAATGAAACTATTTATGAAATGCAGATGCCAATTTATAACATAAATCAGTGCTCCAGTTATATT
Organism: Cardinalis cardinalis; assembly: GCA_014549065.1. Lineage (NCBI taxonomy): Eukaryota > Metazoa > Chordata > Aves > Passeriformes > Cardinalidae > Cardinalis > Cardinalis cardinalis. The sequence continues at coordinate 4,198,828 of JACDOX010000020.1, forward strand.
ACTGAATTGACATTTATTATGTAATGAATARTTAGAACAGGCATTCCTTCAAGCCATCCACCATGATGTAGGGCTACATTATGTCCCTAAAGGGTTACTGTAGGTTAAGATCCTGCAAAGGTGCCTACCTTGGGGAGCCCCTGGAAGGCTGGGAATTTCACGTGGGGTTTCCTGTATGGAAAATCCTTTCTGCAGGAAATGAAATATGACCATGGGTGCAAGAAGTGTTTGAAGCAAGCTGGAACATTTTTCTGTAGAAAAGGACATMCAGGTCCTGTCCCCAAGGTCATACAGGTGCTGACTGCTGTAGTTGGCTGTTCAGGGGCAGGACATGGCTTGGGACATGGCACAGAAAATTTGCATAAGAAAATAATTTTCTATGAGGTGTTGCTGGTTTAACATGAGTGTTGCCTATTTCTGTGTCAACATGTAGAGCATATTTCCATATGCTCTGCAATACATTCACAGTTCTGCATCCTGAGGCCATCTGCCCAGACCTTAAAGGATACATAGAGAAGCTAAGAATGATTTGTTCTGTTTTGAGAGAGTATTCTGGATAGGACCTGACTTCATACAAACATGCCTGTGTTGTTAACAGAAAAGCCAGTTTCAYTGTAATCTGACAGCCACAGAGAGAAAAGCCTGTTATCTGCCCATCCTGGGAGGGCTCATAACACCAATCTTCATAGCATCTTAAAAACTGTGCTGAGGGATAAGGAGGGAAATTAACMCACTTAGGAAAGGAAAATCACTGCTGCAAGTTATTAACATGTAAATCAGCTCTCACTAATGTGTTCTGCCAGGACTTTAATCTAGAACCACCTCATTCCCATTGTCTGACCACATCTCTGAGGGCCCAAAGTGACATGCAAAAGGGAAGGTTACTAATTCCAGCTTCCTTTTTCTCATTTTCTGGTTTTTTTTTCAGTATATAGGTTTTTTTCATATAGAAACCCATCCCAGCTTGGAAGTGAAGGCATGTAGGAACTTTTTTGTGCATCAAATAAGCATCTAACTTCTTCTATGTCATAAAATAAAACCAAAAGAAACTAAACCACAAAAACATGCTCTTAAAGTAAGAGTGCTTGGATGAAAGCAAGGGGTTTCAGAATTAAGTGCCTCRTGTCCTTTAGCTCAACCCCATTGTGTCTAGAGAGATTGCATTTTGCAGCACTTCACTGTGTGATCATTTCCATCCCTGCAATCCCAAACACAATGGGCTGAATTAAGACTGCAGGAGTATTAACTACTTGTTGCTGTGGGTGCTGTCAGACAATCTGGCTGGGTAATAAGTTGCTAAAAAAAGAGATTCAAACTGCTGAGAAAAGTCAGGGCTTGGTAGTCCCCAGGGGGTCCACTGTGCTGCTTAAGACCAAAAAATTAATATGAACAACTGACAAAATACTACAGCATTGCCCTATTTCTACTCTTTTTTTCCCTTGAATTGCATCTCTCATATTGCCATCCCTCAAGCAACAGAAGTGTGAAGTGAATATTTTATACATAGCCTTATATACAAAAAATTACATACATAATACATTATAGATCCTTTTACTTCCATCCATAATATCCCACGTGGTAATTTCTTTTCCAGAAAAGGACTTGTGAGAAAATGGCAAGTCTATTCTGGGTTGTGACTGTAGGCAACATGTTACTAAAYCTCTTGCCATCACAAATTGAATGTAAAAGAGGCTGTGCACCCATTCCCCATAATAAAATGCATTGTTGGTTCTGGGGTTTTTAAATAACTCTCACRTGTAGTTTGTTATTTCTGGAGTTGTTGACTGCAGTTGCAAGGGCTGCAGAAGCTCCATGGTCAATTCTGGGTTGCTGACATAAGGCAACCAGAGTTGGATGTGGTTCATCAGAGATCACAGTAGTCCTGKTGCTAACCAAACTGGGTGCTTTTTGGTATTGCTCACCAAAACTGGGTGCAACACATGCCAGAACATTTGCCTGATTAGATATTCCTRTGGGCTGCAAAGGGGCTGAGAATGACCCTGGTGTCTCTGAAGACCTCAGTCAAGAGATTCCTTTCCCACAATGATGGACAGCATAAAATTGTACATGTGGGGATGCACGGTGGATGTGAAAGTGGCCATGTGAACTCCAAGATGTGGAGAATAAATCAAGGCTACATGTAGCCCAGAGAAGACACCCTGTAGCCTGGTTTTTACTGGAAACWTAGCAAAAAACCTTCATGCAGCTGTTCCCAAAGTCTGTCTCCTCAAYGTGTTCTTAAAACCTGAAGCAATGGCTTGAATTTCAGCATGTACCACTCACCCAGAAGTCCTGCCACAGTCTCAGAAAATCAGACTGCAGATTTGATGTCAAATCTATTATTGTATTTTGCATGAGGCATAGTTTGAGTTCCCTCTAGCCTTGAGACTCATTTGTGTGACTTTGGATGCTGAGGCATGGGGAGATTAAGTGACTTTGTCAGTGACTTTCATTACTCAGGTGGGTCTTTCATTACTTTCATTACTGTGGTAGGTCTAGGAATTAGACCTTGATGTTGGGCATTCAGAGGAGTACTTTTCTTCCCTAATAACTGAGTGGTAATACACTGCATTCCTATTTGGAAGAATCACATTTGATTTTCTTTTCTTTCATCTCCAGAGAAAGGAGTGCTCTGGAGTCTGAGCAGGCAGCCTCTGAAAGTACACGAGCCACTATTTCTGTCAATTAACAGAGGAATGGAAAATGTCCACTCTGACATACACATTTAAAGCAAGGGGTGAAATAGTGAGGAATATTGCAAGCTAATTATTCCCATGTGAACTATTTTTCCCAATGACTTTTTCTTGTGCTTCTATTACAGGTTGAATTCAACTGCTCTTTAAGCACATGTCCTATAAAAAGGGCATAATGGCTGAGCTGAGAATAAACATAAAAAATGTGAATAATTTTAAAATAAGCAGTCAGCCATCATTAATTCACTTGGCACTCATTACAGTAATATTAATAATGACTTGTGCATTAGGTATTAATATAGTCTTCAAATGAAAAAGCTGGTTTTTTCCTAATTTTATTTTAAGAAAAATAATTTATACTTMAAACTTCACCTGTCCTGCCTAGTTTACAAATCTTTTAAAAGAAAATAAATCATGTGTAAGGTGAGCAATGAGCTATGAAGTTTTTTAGTCTCCAGCTTACATCCCCAAATGTACACCAGAGTAAAAGCAATGAGAACACTTTTATTCAATGTAAATTCTTTGGGGAATAAACATGTTTAATAATGAGTACTATCATCTGTATATTGCTGAAGTTCTTAATTGGCCTCCAATTAAGCCTCAGATTTCTGAGGATGCTTTAATAGATCTCACTTACAGGCACAATAAACTATTAAAAGCCAAAAGCAAAACCAGAATTCTGCTTCTGGACATGATATAAAATCAATTGGAAATTGCTCAAAAGGGAATGGCCTGCATAGTCTTCACTCTTTGTCTGGTCTGACTAGCCCTCCAGGAAGTCTCTGTGGTTTTATAAAATAGGTTTATATACTCATTAGTGTTTAATAGACTGTATTTTTCAGCAATGGTTTTATTTTACTGTTGAGATCAGTAATATAACTCCTTAAAATTCAGTCATGGATCAGCATAAGTAAAAACTGCTGTTGCAAAAAGGCTCATTGGACTGAAAGAACAGCTATTCCTCTTGGAAGAGGAGACTGTGAAATAGCTGGGGCATCATCTTGCACCTTTTGACCTGAAAAAAAGTATCCTCATTTTTGGCCCAGGTTTCATGTTTCATGTGACTTGAGAYGGGCTGGGAATCCACTGGTGATGGGTGACACCTGCAGGGTGTGACTTGGGGCATTTGCCATCACTAAGCTGTGCCCAGCCCCTGTCTGGGTGAACTTGTGCTGTCAGTCTGTTCCTCCCTCTGCCTGGCAGGATTTTAGGGATTTTGACAGCTTGCATCCCACAGATGTGTCCCCTTCATCCTGCTGTGCAGCCCCCACTGAGGCAGCACCGGTGCCACCAGGGTCCYGCCACTCCCCACCCTGGGCTGGACCCCCCTCCTGTGCCCTGGAAGGGTCTGCCCTGGTGGGGCTGCCAGTCCCCTGCCCAAGTTTCTTTTTCCACGTTTTTTTCTTATATTTTTTTCACATGCACATTCTTCAGGCATTGCCCTAGTGCATGACCATTCTCTATGTTTGCATTCTGGGGGGGCAGTGTCACACATGAGCCAGAATAAAATATCTTGTTTTTCCCACTGTTCTTGAAAAGAAGGGGGGAGAGGGGTAGCAATGGGAGGAAGGGGAGGAACAGGACAACAAAACACAGAGCTTTATTTGGTCCCTAAACAACAAGAAGAAAAAAAATCAAAAGGAGTAGCTGCCACTGCTCAGATTAAATCCAAACTGTCTGTTAAACCTCTAATTATCAGCTTGCCTTGTGGGTAAAATGGTACCATTCAATTATTGTTTTTTGTTCACTTGTCAGCTGAAAAAAACATATTATCACTGCTTTTCAAACTAGCAAAAAGAGCAGAAATTCTGCAAATTGCTTTCTAAACATAGTTACTTTAAACCTAATACCTCTCTGCAGCATGTCAGCAATTGTATAATGTGATGTTGCATGCAAATTGTATTTAATGTAGATATTCCAACTATTTGTTTTACATTATGTAATTTTGGTGAAATTATTTCCTTTGTTGCCATGTTACATGTGGCATGTTAGACTTAGCATGTTAAAAATAAATACACACATACAGACTTGCCTGCACACATTTTATCAAGCTGCTGTAAAAATAAGCAAAAATTGTCAGATGATAATTCTCTGTAGCCATGGTGAGGTGAGAAATAAAACCACTTCTTCAAGAATAATCTCAGGACTGATTGCATTTGACAGTTKTTCTATGTATTTATTTACTTGCTTGCTTAATCTTGGAGGGTGCAAGTGTCTAGGATATCCTTGACCAATYTATTTCCCCTTGGCTGGTGTGTGGTGCTGGCAGTCGCTGAACACACCCTCCCAGCCCCTGCAGGAAACACGAGGGCTCTCTTGTACAGCTGGAATGACTGAAGCACTGCTACTGCTATGACAAAACACATGACACACTTACATCCAWGTTGGCTGGCAGATTTTGGATGTTTCGGTTCCTCGGCTTTCCATTTCTCCATTCACATCATGTGAAATCTATTTCACTGAAGCAGAGGCAGCTCAGGAAATATTTCTGAAGGAGGGTGTTAAAACCTCCCCTTCCCCTCCCTGACTTTTCCCTCCATACAGCCCTGTGAGTAATCTCTGCCATAAGCTGGGATCTGTAACACCATCATTGGTGGCAAATAAATACCAATTTTTGCTGAGCTCCTAACTTGAGAGCAATTCATCTTCCCAAGGTGAGCTGAGAGCTGGCTCTAGTTTAGCCTATTTGTGTCATATATTGCTTCTGCCATTCCGTAGGACCCTGCAGGCAAGGATTCCTGGGAATTGCTTTCTTTGACCAAAATGGAGACTTTCAAAATGTAATGGCATTTCTTAAGATATAGTCTGGACATTGCAAAAGGTAAGCAGCATCCTCCTGCTCCCAGTGGAAAACTTCCATGGGTTAATTTGCAAAAATAAAGCTGCACCTATCTCACACTGCTTAAACCAGGTGTGCTTTCTGATGTTAGAAACAGTAATTTATTTATTTTGAGATTAATCCAGCATTTTGGATTAATCTGCTTTAAAAAGCTGCCAGAAAATTACTACTTTAAAAATCTACCAAGAAAATTTCCAGTTAAAGGACATAATCTATTATTCATCTTTTTTTATGAGAAGAAATACTTYACTGCAAAAACTCTCAGTGCTTGACTTGCCAGAAAGAACATACTTGCCTTAGGCAAGTGGTTAAGAGAGYATTTCAAGGTTGGTTTAACCCCCAGGTGGGCTTTCTTTCAGCTCTCACGATGCTGCCACGAGATGTTATTTTCCTGGACAAAGCACAGCAAGGCAGGAGTACACATGGAGTTTCCCCAAAGTTTCCTGCTCGGATGCTGCCTGCCCTCACTCCAAGACAAATGAAGGTTCCAGTTCCRTTGACTGGGAAGGGGTCAGAGGCACTGAGCTCCACCGGGGCCAGGCAGGGCTGGGCAGTCACACCTCATTAGTAGGCACGCAGGTAGCAGAGCTTTAGATTTGTTTCAGGCCCCTTACAAAGGTGCCCTGACAGTTTGAGTTATGCTGACAGCCTCCCCTCAAAGGGAAAGAGAGTGTCAGGCAAGAGAGATGAAACATGTTTCACTGTCACCCTCACACAGCCTAAATGGATGGCCCAGCATCTCGCCATCAGCGACGTTCCCATCTGGGGAAAAAATGGAAGAGTTGAGTTTGATGTTATAAATCACCATAATTTGTTACAATTTCCAAAGACAAATATGACAGGGTGGAATTACTTTGCAGTGCTGAGACAGTCATTTGCAGAACCCATAAACTGCCAGTATAAATCTGAGGACGAGATCTATTTAATCTGAAGAAGCAGATATCATCGCAGTATATACTGTGTTTACCAAGAATTTAGCTGCAATGATACCATGGTATTGCAGGTTGCTCATTTTATTTTAACCTTTAAAACAAAAAACTACTTTATAAAAACCCTAATGAAGTAGMAAAAAATCTTTTTTATTTTTATTTTGTATTTTCTCTGTCAAAAAGCAGAAATACTTATTATGTCCTCAAAAAAAAAAAAAAGTAAATTATACCATACTCATTGTTGACAGCAAAGATTTTGTGGGTTTTCAAGTGGGATTCCAGAGAGACAGTGCATTGCTACGTGTTCATGATGCCCCTTCACAGTTGCTCCTGTTTAGCAGCTCTGAAACTAACAAACCCCCCATCTAGTGTTCCTTTTGGAAGTGTCCAGATCACAAGCATTATTCCCAAAAGCTGCATCTTGGAACTTTTTTTTCTCCCTTCATTGATGATGGCATAGGCTGAAAAGACATTTTGAAGACAAACTGCTGGGAAAAAAACAGAGCTGAAGTTGTTGCCTTGCRATACTTACGTGGTCACAGTCTAGGTCATTGATTCTGTCTCCTCTGTAACAAACACCATTTGAGGTGACACATGGAAAGGAATGTGAGTGTTCAAAGTGTAGAAGCTGAAGACAAATTTGCTAATCATTGCCTTTTGGGGCTGAGTTGCTTAACCTGTCTGTACCATGATTTACCCACATGTAAGAGGAGGACATTGCCAGCCTTCCTTACTCTTCCYGTAAAATTATTTCAGTAGTCCATGAGTAAGTAAAATGATCTTCAGAGTTCAAAGTCCTTTATAACMATATACACGTTATTAACTATATACACTTTATTAACAATATTTTTATTTCCCGGGGGAAAGAATGATGGCATAGCATGAATGTTTCTTTTTTTAACATCAGAAAAAGAGATACATAGGTCTAAATGCTGATTTGGCACTTATACAGATAACCCTCCCCAAAGRCCTGGCTTTTTCCTTCCATAAATCCCAGTGTTTTTATATCAGTGAGTAGCTGATGATATGTTCACCCATTCCGCATTCGGGTGTTATCAGGAGAGAGATGAAACACATTTTGGTGTTGCAGTTGCTACTGAATAAATCAAACCTTGGTGGTGCACTGTGATGGTATGAAAATCTCACAKCCTGCAAAGTCAGTCATTCATATGTGAGGAAACTGGATCGCTCTCCTTAAAACACGCTCCTAGCCGGAGCTCTCAATATGTCAGCTTGCTGTTCTGGAAGGAACTGGCAGGTGTTTTGAGCTTGTCAAAATGAGAGTAACTTTAGTATGCTTTAAGAAGAAAGGTTTTACTGCTGCCTTTCCCTATTCCTGCTGTCCTTTGGGTGGGGTTAAGCTTGTTTCAGCCCTTCACCAAGTCATTAGATCTAACACTGCACTCTGCCTGCAGTGACTACCTTCGGGAGTTGCACCTTTGTTGCTAATTTTCTGAGCTCTGCGCTTGTCAGTGCATCTAATACATAGCCATGATAATGGGAGATTTGTTTTCATGTTTGTGTTACCATTGTGTTATCATTTTATTTCTTAAAAGAGGAGCTAATATAAGTGGCTGCTACCCATGGAAGGTGAGGTATGTTTCTAAAAGGCTTGTGTGTCAGGAATGCACCAACTGGCATGTCTTTGCCAATGCCTGGGGGCTTGCAGTGRGTTTGTAATCCTGCTTTAGACAGAATGAAAATCACTTGAGCAAAAGGGAAGAGTATCCTTTTTCCTGCTGAAATGATGTAGAAATAGTATGGGAAAGCTCCTTCAGTCTGACTGCACAGGTAGCTTCTGCTCCSCTTCCAGAAGTGCTCCAGGATGTTTTCCACACCTTTTATAAAGACCCACTGTCTCTGTTTAGAGGAAAAGGAAGTTAAAAAGCACTGTAGAAAAATAAACACCTGAGTTCCATCATGAGGCAGAGTTTAGCACAGGGGAGGTTCAGGACTGTTTCCTGTAGCTATTCAGTATAGAAGGAAAAAAGCAGTTCCACATCTCACTGGTCAGCACTGATTTACTRCTTCAGTGAGTAGAACTGTGTTGGGGTTGGGTTTTTTCTTTCCTTGTTACTTATGGAATTTTTTCCTGTTGAGTTGCTAAGAAGCACWGATGAGTGGGTGCCTCAGACGGCGGGGAGGGAACTCCTCTGGTTTTGTGGAGTTTTCTCTCAGTGGGGACAGAGATACTGATACTGAGAAAATACAGGCAGGTAAAAGATGAGGGCTGGGAGCTGGGGACTCTCTCTCTCGCTCTTTGGCATCAGAGGAGGACAGCCAGGCTGTCACTWACTGTGGGGAGAATTCACCAGCCCCTCTGGAGCCCTGAGGAGCCAATCCCCATCTGCTTGTGTGTCCTGGATATCCTGAACTTCATGTTCCCCAGGAATCCTGAACCTTGTGTGCCCTCAGAACCCCAAACCTCGTGTGCCCCAGGAACCCCAAACCTCGTGTGCCCCAGGAACCCCAAACCTCACTCTCCCATCCCTGCTCAGAGCTGGGCCACCGCTGTCCTGCCCCCGCTGTTTCATTGGGACAGCTCTGGGTTTCTCCATGCTGTAGCCAGCACCATCCCAGAGTTCCAGCTACGACCTCAGAACTCCKGATACATCTCTTCCACTCCCCCAGGATTTTTGCTCATTCCTGCCGGCTGTGACAGTTACTGCACCAAAGGGGAAAGTGCTGGCAGCCAAAAAGGCTTTTACTGGGTCTCTGGTTCTGTTTGCTGTTAAGGCCATAGTTATTATTGTTTTGTTTGCCTTGTTATACATACCAGTGAAGGACTGTTRTCCCTATCCTCATATCTTTGCCTCAGAGCCCCTTAATTTCAAAGTTATAATGATTTGGAGGGAAGGGGTTTACATTCTCCATTCTAGGGAAGGCTCCTGCCTTCCTTAGCAGCCACCTGTCCTTCACACCAAGACAAACTGGAAGGAAAATTAAGAAGGCACTCACACACACAAAACACACTGTAAGCACAGAAACATCTGCTCAACTAAACACCAAGGAGCCAGGAGGGCAGAAGTCACATCTGGTTTAGTACAGCCTGGTCTGGACTGCCTGAGTGATGGTCCATAAGCACCYGGCCCCCAGCACAGTGGTGAGGGGTGGGAGGAGCAGGGAAGGTCTGTAAGTGCCCCCAGCACCTGCAGACTCTGCTAGCAGGAGCACATACAGAAAAGGGCTGGTGAAGAGCAGCTAGAGTTTGCACAGCAGATTAGCTCTTTACAGGAAAAAAAAAATTAGGAGAGGAGATGGAAGGGCTGGAGCCTGGCTGTGCCTGGGCCAGTGGATGTGGGCAGGGTGGGATGGAGATTCGCACTTCTCCTGGTGCAAACTTGGACTGAGAGAGACTCAAAGAGGAATGGAAACATTAAGTGTGTTTGTCCAAATTTCCTCACTGCTTTGCCTCTGCACTGACCTTCAAGTCTTACCAAAACAATCCTGAAAACCTTTCAATCCATTTTGCTGTGAGTGCTCCCCAAGGAAAGTGGCTGGACATTTCTCTGTGCGACGGGAGGGAGATGTAATCACTGGCTGGGGCACCCCCAGGTGCTGCACAGCCATTAATGGAAGGTGATAAGGGCAGCAATGCCTTTCTCCAGCAGAAAATGCCACTTTTTCTAAGTGCCACCAGCCRGCACACTGCTGTGCAAACTGCTCCCCTGCCATGCCCTCCTCTCTGCCCCCCCAGGGCTCAGATAACCTTTAACTCTCCGGTTGTCTCTGTRGGCTTTTCTTTGTTCTTGACGTCTTCAGTATTTTAACAACAACAACAACAACAAAGTCCTTGCGGTTGTATCACATCCTGCAAGCTGTGGTGAGACCTTGTAAAGCTGCTTCAGGCGTGGAAATGGTTCACAGGCAATGTCAACAAGGGGAAGAGGGAGCTGCAAGAGAGGCTGGGGAGAAGAACACGAACTGCTGCCAGCRCTTTCCGGAGCAGCCGGGGTGAGAACGTGTTGTGAAGTGTTGCTGGTTGGTGTCTGCTGCTTTACCAGCTCCTGCTGGTCTTGCTTGCAGGGGCATCGTTTCAGTGATTCAGTCACCTACTCAGTGATCTCCTGATCTTTTTGCATTTGTGTGTTCCTGTGCCACCATATGTTCTGCTTCTCTCACCAATTCTCACCGCAGCAAGCTGTAATTTACCCCAGGGCAGTGTGCAGTGTTATTTCTTAGGCCTTATTAATCTTAAAACATTTGTATAATTTTTGGAGTAGGAATGATCTGCAGGATTATGCGAGGGCCTAGAATGACAGCTGGACTTTTTTTGTCCTTTTTCTGTGACTAAGCACACACTCTATCTATGCCCACATGTCCTGTGGTGAGACAATTGTGACCATCTTTGTTGTGCTCTGGCAGCTCTGGTTAGTAGAATGGTTARGGTTRGAAGAGGCCTTAAAGACCTTCTAGTTCYAACTTCCCCCTTAATAATAGACAATAGGGATTATTTTTTCCTCTGACCTTAAAAGCAAGAGTAGTCCTGATTTCATAGTTTGGCACTCATTTGTGACAATGTGCATTTAGCCCAGAGAGGATCTGGAGCTGTTCAGGCTCACACCRTGACCTGTTGCAGCTTCCAAGTGTCTGAGGTTGAAGTAATGACACTTATCCATCACTTCTCAATTTGTGCACACTTATAGACAATTAGGGAATTGACCACAGCCCCTTGACCTACAACAACTCACCACAATGAAAATTAGAGCAGGTGATAGACATTTGCAGCATGAAACTGAAGAAAAATAAGTTTCCTTGTATTTATATATCTGCTGCACCTCTTTCTCATCGCCTTCTTCAGAGCTGAAAGTCCTTGGGTTTTCTTCTCTTCCATTCCACCCTTCTTTCAACAGCACTACTCCAAAAATTTGAGTTCTCTTTAAGATGTTTTTGAGCCAATTCCAGCCTTTGTGAAGGAAATTTAAGAGAGAAAAAGGGGATATCCCAGCCTTCCAGATGCCTTTTCTTGGTTCAAAGACAGAACCTGGAGAGTTTGTCTGCTGGGAGAGCTCTCTCAGCAGCAGAAAGCCCCTGTGCCCCAGGGGAAGGATGGCTGCCCAGTCTTTGAAAGGGAAAGGAGGAGCAGGGGGGCGATGGCTCAGTTCCCAGATCTGGTGGTGGACATCCCATTGCTCTCCTGTTCCCACCAGTCCTGGCTGGGGAGAAGGCAAAGGGTGAAAGAGAGTCCTGCTCAGCTTTCATGTGCTCTAGGGACAAACTCAATTTCACCATAATTTAATTTCCTGCTAGGTTCAGTACCTAGCAATTGTAGAGCCATTCTGAACGTGTTCYCTCATTGGTGTGATAATAAAGAGCATATTCTGCTCTGAAAATGGCTGGGAACCTGAACTTCATTAGTGTTCATTTTCCTTGGGAATCCCTTGTTTCTCTCTGTGTGCTGGCTGTCCACATGAGTTCTGTAAAGAGCAGAATATCCGTGTCTGAGCTACAAGAAGTGTGTTTTGGCTCTGAGAACTCTGACTACAGAAACCCAAGTTTCAGAGGACTGCTCTAGTGCATCCTTGACTTTTCACTTAGTTTTATTAGTGCAACACTTRTTATAAGAATGCATGCCATACAGTGAGTAATCTCTTGTGAGTCAGTGTGTCTGTTTGTCCTGCAGGGCTTATTGCTTACTGTTTTATCATGTGCTTTTACTGTCCCCAAAGGTCACACTTCAAAACTTCCCCTGGCAGATCCTTCTCCAATCCAGCAAATCTTCCAATTAGCAAAATGCTCATTATATGCAGCTAATGCAGTATGGATTTGTTCATTCACTTTCACTGCTGCTTCTTGGGACGTTCTGAATAATAAGATATTCCATCTCAGAATAATTCATAGACTCTTTGCCTGAACACAGTATCTTTCAATAATCAATCTAAATTGCAAAATACATTAAGCAGCAGCATTGTTTGCCTGGCACTATTTAAAACCCATGAAAGCAGTGGAATGAAGGATGAGGGAGCAGATCTATTCTCTGCTCAATAGAGTGTCATCCTTGAGAAGGGGACATTGAGAAGGCATTGATATATAAGTCAATGATAAAAAATTGGTCTTTTATGTATTTGGGAGTTGAGGCTGAGGTGTGAATCATGATCAGTGATATTACTCTGGAGCAAGTAACAGTGTATATTCTAGGGGAGCATGTAAGGAAAAGGAACATACTCTATTTCTAAAGTCAATTTAGTATTCTGTAAGATGCCATACCAAATGTAACTTGTGTATCCATTGACTCAGAGTATTAGCAGTTGCCAGGTGAAATTATATTTTTACATGGTTTATTACAGGCCTTTGCATCTTACACTCTCCTCATTTTTCTGCATCTCCAAGTTGCATCCAAATTTCTAGATATACTATTCTCTGTATAAGTTAGAAATTGTTTCTTTGCCATCTTTTCTATGCCCAAAATCAGTTTTTTTACAGTTCCCAAGGAACTGGATCAGGGAGTACCGGTGAATTTTTGCTGCTGTGGGGTCCCCAGTGCCAGCCTGTGCCCTGTGTTATCATCCTGTGCCTGCACTCTTACGTGCCCTGCTCTGTGTTCCCATCTCTCAAGGCCTCTGATATCATACTAAGACTCTACTAAATCTCTTGACACCATCATTGTAATAGTCATAAAAATCCTATTCTGCCCAGAATAGTTGTTTATTTCTGGTATTGACATAAAACTATGGCTGTCCAGTGCAGAGATAAACATAAGTGAAAGAAATTAGCAATAGACACCTGATCAGTTAGAGGCACTGCAGCCATGGGCCRGGCAAACAGAGCTGTGCCCAGGTCAGAATTCACACACAGCCAGCCTGAGAAGCCTCTCCTGAGTCTGCAAACTCAGAGCAGAGCCCTGATACAATGACAGGGTCTGTTACAGGGCTTGGGGCAGTGTTGTCACCATGGGTGGTGGCAATGAATGCATTTTGGGGTAACTCAGCCTCTGAATTCCTCCAGCTGGCYGCAGAATGAGCTGGARAGGTGATAACTTCCTGTTCTGCTGCAYGTCATGGTGGGAGACATATAAACTSCTAAAACTGTTTTAACCTTTAGGAATAAACACAACAGATGAAATGTGGATTACTCATGTAGAAGTGTAATCACCTTGCTGCCTACCATCCTCCCAAAGTCATTATCTTAGTCCTTAGGAACCAGGTGTTCCYAAGAGTTTGCAAATGGTGGGATTTTATTCCATCTAATACTGGAAGTCTCTGCAGCAACTTTTTTGCTAGTCATCATAGACTCTCCTTCTAGTCTGCAAAACAACAGACACTTTCAGTGCTAGTCATTTCATCTCTGGATTCTTTGTAAATGGAAAAAGGAAATCGGGGAACTTGGTTTTATATGCTGCTACAAAAGGAGGCTACTAGCTCAGATAAAGACCACAGATGTCTGATTTTGAGTGGGGTAAATAATTCCCAAAACATCCACTTAAAATGTAGTCGACAATTCCTTCATTGTTCTGAGCTTTGTACTGTGAAATAAAAGAAAAGACACTTGCATAAAATTAATAAAGGGCAACAGAAAATTTCAGCACTCACAGTTCTCCATTGCTGTCCTGTTGAGCCAAAGAAAATTTATTGTGTGTATTTTCAGTCCTTCCCTCTGTAGCAAAGATGTGGATGTACTACCAAAGGTGTGTAGGGGTTAAATTTACAGTATCAACCTAAGCAAAAAAGTAGTCAAATACAGAAGTACAGATTCTCAATAAGAATAATGGTGGAGGATAAATAATTACACCTCATATTTCTGAGTTCCTGAGGACTGAGCCTCCTATAATAAAAGATGCATGGAGCCAAAATGATTTAGCACAATTACATAGACAGCCAACATCCCAAGAAAAACAATSAAAGCAAAGGATACCTGGAAAGCCTAGAGGGTTCACAGCTGCAACTCAGCAAGCCCAGGAACTGGCTAAATCCAGGCCTCATATATCAGTGAAAGAAGGCCAGTAGGACAACGTGTCCTGTCTGTGACAGCCCTTTGTGAGAAACTTATGGCAAAGCCTCACTTTTCATAGATTTATAAAGCTCAGGCCAGAAAGGATCATCTAGTCTGATATCCTATATATCATAGGATGTTAAATTTCTTCCAGTTAGYTCTGAGTTGAGCCCAATACCTTAGGTCAGCCAAATACATTTGAGACTTCAGGATGTTAATTTATATTGTGCCAAAGAAATTTATTCAGTAGCGTGCTAATACTTAGAATTATTTAACATTTAAGTGTGGACCAAACAGCATTGCATATGATTATAACTGATTTTGCAGATCCATGAACTCTGAAGAGTCTTGCTCTTATGGTGTAGACATAAATTCATCTGCATGGCTTTATTTCAAGGTTTAAATAGTTCAGTTTCACCATACAGCTACTTCTGTCTCCTATGAATGGATGCCTTACACTTCATCAAAATCAGAAAATGTTCTCTGGGATCCCTGGGACAGATATGCCATGGTTGTCTGCACCTGCACAGAAGACCTGTGTAGAACAGAAAATTCACAAAATTTTTTCTTTTTCTTTTTCTTTTTCTTTTTCTTTTTCTTTTTCTTTTTCTTTTTCTTTTTCTTTTTCTTTTTCTTTTTCTTTTTCTTTTTCTT